>JAKCPI010026874.1:0-23503 GCA_023213315.1 Euborellia annulipes | reverse complement strand
GTTTTTATAATGTTCTACAGTTTATTTTATAATTGACAGATTTTCTCAAAGGATTTTTCGTAATAAAAATATAAAAATGTTTTTAAGGTTAATTCGACCTAATATTAATTCAAAATTATCTTTATTATTTAATTCTAATCAATCAGGTATTTATAAAATGCATTAAATTCTATCTTTGTTTTATTATCATATTATAAATTTAATTCTTTTAGCTCCAATACGAAATCTTTCTTCAATCAATTTGCCATCAAATTTAATAAATTCCAAAATTTCTGTTCCTATTTACCAATCTCAAAGAAATGCAAATTTTTTTAATAGGCGTAAGTATAAGTATAAATTATTTATTTTCTTTACTTGATATTTATTTTTAAATAATTTCTATTTAACGGGATGTGTTGATATATTGACAAATTTATATCATTATAATTTAAAACCTAATTTTACTGTTAATTAATTTGTGTAAATCTATAGTTTCAGCTGAACAATTATGGAAAGGCGTAACCAGTGTCAGTAATGCTGGTAAAAAAAGAGGACGAGGAAAAGGGAGTTGGTAAAAAATTGGCAAAAAAATCTCAACAGAGGGCAAATTATTGGTGTTGGTAGGTATAATTTATTTTTATAATAATGCATTTAATATATTCATTCAAAATACTAAAGAAGTATATATATATATATATATATATATATATATATATATAGGCCTACATTAAATGTTCTGGTAGCCTTCCCACGACTGCTGTATGGAAAGACAAAAGCTTTCTCGGTTCAAGTCGATTTGAATATTGCGATTTACTTGACGTTTCGGCTTTCCTTTTGGAGATTGTGAGATAACAGTGTAGGAGGGTGGTTTACGAGGTCACAGTCTTGCTGGTCCCCAGGTATGGTTAGTGGATGTCCTCAGATGTTTGGATTTGTCTCTGAGATCTAGAGAGAGGTTGGTTGTGTGTTTTTGTTGACTTCTGGGCCTCAATCTGTTTAGTCCCCAAGTCGAAGTGTTACGTGGTCTCTCCGAAGCTTGCCTTTGAAACGTGGGTATTGAAGTGTTGATTGGTGCTGCTCGGGCTACGAGCCAGAGACCAGCTAACATCTCGATATCTATTTTATATGTTCTGGAAGGCTTTCCCGACTACATGTAAGATAAATTTTTTTGCAAGAACTGTGACCTTGTAAACGACTCTCCTCCACCATTATCCTTCAATCACACTGAAAATGACCACAAAAGGAGTGTCGAAACGCTGAGTAAATCTCAACAACCAACGTGACTTAACCCGAGAAAATTTAACTTCCCATATATATATATATTATTTATTGTCTAATATAAACAAATAATCACACCAAAGAAAAAAGTATTGAAAATAATTTTATACTTATTATATTGTTAAATGATATTTAAAAATCTTTAACATAATATTGGGTCGGCAAGAAAATATTTACGGTTTTTTACACATTGATGGATTTGTGACTTTTTGTTTTGAAGGACTTTTCTCATTGTTATGATACTTCCTTTTGAGAACATTTTTGGTACTAGCCCGCCTTCGACGATAACCGTTATTTGTATAATATATATACCGTATATATATATATATATATATATATATATATATTTGGGGTCAGTGGCGTCATTTCAACTTTTTCTTGGGGGGGGCAAACATTTTTTTTTTTCTTAAAATTTACTTACAAATGGGTACTCAAATTTGGCCAAAACATTTTTAATTTAATTAATTCTTTAATTTTGTACAATTTGTATACTCGTAGATGTATTTTGGAGTATTTTATTTAGAATAATATAAAATTTTATAAAAATCAGAGCCCTTGGGGGGGGGGCAATGCCCCCCCCCCCAAATGACGCCACTGATTGGGGTCCAGGCATTCTTATTCTTATTCATTTGGTATCGAAATGGCGAACATTACAAAACTAATTACTTTCTTGTCAACCCAATAATTCTCTAAGAATAGATTTTTAATATAATTCTTTGAAAAATTTTCTTTATTTCTTTAATGTAATATAAAAATCATTTAATAAATAAATTTATTTTAGGGAAAGAGAATATAATTTGGCCAGGACTTAATGCTCCAATAATAAGAGGTAATGAATTAGTTCAACAAGTAAAATTAGAAGAAAATAAAAGAAAGAGAAGAAGAATTGATTAAATTAAGAGATCAACAGAACGTTTTTCGACGAAATAAACTTACCCCACTTGAAAGAGGATGGAGTGGAGGCCGAATGCCCGGAAGAAAAATTGGACCTCCGGATGCCATAGGAGAAGGTATAAAGTTAATTTTCTTGATGCTCAAATTACAGTGTCTCTACTTAATCCGAAACTTCTTCTCAAAGTGAATAATATTAATACTTCTATCTGAGACTCATACATTCACTCTATTCAATTTTCAAACTCTTCAATTCATCCATTCTCACAAATAATTTCATTTATTATAAGCTAAAATAAAACAAAATCTCTCAGACCTCAGAGCATTCAAATATGACCGAGATTTTTTTTCAAACAATCTGCCATGCTCAGTGACTGTTGTTCTAAGGAGAATAAAGCCTCAATTCCCAACCTCTTTCTCTTATAAGCTCCTTGGAATTACAAAATTTCAGAGAATGGATTTGAACCTCACTGTATATTTTGTAGCTGTCGTTTCAAATGGTTGTCTTTTCCGAAGTTGAGCGTTCGGAACATCAGCAACGGATTATAAATCTTATCATCTCACCGCATACCCCATTAACAAAATAAAATTATTATTTTTCTACCTATTCTACAATTTAAAATTTTAACTCATTTACATGAAAGATTTAGGAGTAAATCAGATAAAATGCCAGATCAGATGTTATTTTATTTTAAACTAGCCGCAATGCCCGACTTAACCAAGAGGCTTCGCCACAGGACCTTTGAAACTCCCTCGGCTGGCAAGTTTTTTACCAATTTAGGATACATACATACATACAGATTTATTCTTTATAGAGAGGTTCCCTATCCCTAATCTTAATCAATGATTGCCTAAAACCATCCCCGGGAAATTCTTTTAAAAAAAAACTCCATGAAAATTCATCCAGTTTAGGAATGTATACAGGACAAACTAACTAACATCGATTTTTATATATATATAAATTATTTTTAATCACACATTAATCATTTTTTAGCCACTTTCGAAGGATTTGAATCAATTGTATTAGAGGTGAGTTTTTGGTTTAGTTTTAGGGCCGGTTGCTTCACTTCTAGTCAACTAGCAAATTATTCCGACCGATAGCAAACCCTCGATTTAGTAAACAAGAACACGCTTAACCTTCGAGTTTAAAAAAATGAGTTTTTTTTACATATAATTAGCTATCTGAGCTATAAGGAAAATTTTGTAAAGTTAGCAACTTAATAAAGAGATCATTTATAAAAATTATTTGAAATAAAAATTAATTAAAATAAATATTAAAAATTAAAATAATTAATTAAAGCTAATTGATTTTTTTTAATTAAAAATTTAAAAATTTCCCAAAAAAATAAATAAACAAGGCTTCTGTTAGTTAGTTAACTACGACTTGGGCTCTTATTTATCATATGATTTGCGAAACTAGTTAATTATAAGTGAAGCAAGCGGCCCTTAATTTAAAATAAATATAATAATTTGACACAAAACGGATTTTTTTTTAAATTTCAGATGAAAATGGTTTTCACAATGAAAGGGAATATGGGAAGAAAACGTCGACAAAGTGCGATGGTTGCGACTGGCAATAAAAATGGTTTGATTGGATTTGCAATCGGAAAGGGCATTGAAAGTCAAGCAGCCGTACGTAAGGCCAAAAATAGGGCTGCCCAAAAGTTAATTCATGTGCCATTATATAATAATCATACCGGTAAGATATTATTTTTAACTATCATTTTTTATTAATATTAATATAAATTTTATTTTATTTTTCAAGTTTTTCATGATTTCTTTTGCCAATTTGGTAAAACTAAAATTTTTGTTAGCAAGAAACAAGAAGGATATGGCCTCGTATGCCACCGGGCAATTAAATCTATTTGCGAATTGATTGGTATTAAAGATTTATACGCTAAAGTGGAAGGATCTACAAATCTGCAACACATTATAAAGGCTTTCATGCATGGAATTTTACAGCAGGTATTGCTTTTACTATAGTATCAATAGTTGGGGAATGCATTTTGGGGGTTCAGGAGCGACGTCTAAACGTACTTTAAAAAAAAAACTAGACTATTATAAGGATTTTTCAATGCGGTTTTTTTTAATCAATTAAATTCATAAGAGATTATTGGGACATCGAGCTATAATTTTTTTAATGACTTATTAAAAAATTATCGTAATTAATTTTTTGTTATCAAGCAAATACAAAAAGCAATCAGTCCCGATAATCTTTAATTTTTTTTTAAATTTAAAAATGAATTTATTGTAATTATTAATCACATATTAATTAAGAAATTTTTAAAATAAGCTTAGATGATTTATTTAAAAACCAACTGTCAAATTAGTTCAGCATTCTTGCAATAGATGACAGGCTAGTCTAACAGCCGATACAGTATTAGCCTATATCTGGCCTATATTTATATATTCATATGCTTTTATAAAAGATACATAGTATATAATAACATTTATAAAGTATTTATTGTTAAAAGATCATTGAAAATCAACCAAATGTATTAAATATTATTAGCTACCATTCTGACATCTCTTGGCAAAATTTTGAATTACTTGATTTTTTGGGGATACTTTTTATGACACACAACGCCCTCTTATCGGGAAAAACATGCGTAACCACTTCGCTCCCTCCCTTAAAGAAATATGTTGACAAATCATACCTATTTAATTTTAGTTATATTTTAATATTAAAAATAATTTTTTTTTCCTATTTAGAAAACTCATCAAGAATTGGCGGAAGAAAAAAAATTACATTTAGTTGAATTTAAAAAGGAAGATGATAATTTTCCCAGAGTTGTCGCATCACCTTCGGCTTGTAGGACATTAGACGAAATTCCTCCCGACGAAGTCTTAGATTTCACTCAAGTAATTGTTTCTCTTCTAATTAATTTTTTATTTCATTTAATTAATCAAAATTAATGTTTCTTTTTTTTAGCATGTGATGAACAATAAAGTTATTCTTCCAAGGAAAAAATGGGTTCCCTTCTATACAAAATTACCTTCATATCAAAAACATTTGAACCATCTAGAGAAAAGGAGAGGACTAAAACAAGTAAATAATAAATGGGCTTTATTTATTGTGATCTAAATGTTTAAGACCTCACTTTGACGAATTCATTTCTTTACTAAAACATTATTTTTTTAATATAAACTAGGACCACTTTAGTTATACAGAGTAGTTTACTTGAAATTCGAAAAATAATTTTAATTAAAAAGACATATTGATTTCTCAAACTTTTCCGAACTTTAGCCGCGTTAAGGTTGTTCGGACAGTACCTCGTAAGTCATAATAGAATCTAAATTTTTTTTTAATAAAATTAAAAATTTGAATTCCAAAATTCCTTATTAAAATTTAGTCGTGACCTATCATAGTTTATAATTGGATTAAGTTAATAATTTAATTACCAAAAATAATAAATGAATGACTTTTGACTTGAGCAGTATTTCACGTAATATAGAATGGCAACATTGCATTCATCAGCTGTTTATTTTAAATCTTAAACGCCTTAAATTTTATTTTATTTAATATATTACAATGTTTAATGCAAATCAGTTTAAACCCAATGGACGATTTGCGAGAAAAAATATCGTAAAATGGAAAAAAAAAATGTAACTGACATCGAGAAAAGACAATTATTTTATGCGACGTTGCCGGACTGGTCTGGCTCTCGAGACTTCCTTATTTTTAAATATTTGCGTCTGTCATTTTGGAGAATTTTTTGACTTTCTTGTTAAAATATCTTTAAAAGTCTTCGGCAGAAACTCTTGATTTTATGTTTAACGTATTCCTCGGAAGTGAATTGATAAAATGTAAGTTTTTTGTTTTTGTATCTATTGCAGATGTGGCTATATAATTCGATATGTGCGCGTTTCGTCGACATTCCCCATAGACTACATGTTAAATTCCAATTTTTTTAAAATTAATTACACGATAACCCTGCGTCAGATCTGCTTGAAAATTTTATTTTAAACGTATGTGATAGTGATTAATAACATATTAAAAAATTAGTTTTTAATCTAACAAAGTGCTTTAATGTCCGAACAACCTTAAACACCTCTGAAACCATTTTTTACTATTTCACTTTATCTCGAAAACTAGAGCCATTCTTTCAAAGACTTCTCCAAACTTGATTAAAAAATCTTTGTCATCAATTCCTTTAATTTTACATGTTGTAATTACGGGGAATGCGAAATTATCCTTAATCATCGAGGAGAATCATTAGAAATTTTTGTTAAGCATCTCGTCTTGTTATAAGACCTCCAAAGTCTTCTTTGAAATTCACTTAAGGGCCTCAAACATTTGCCACTCAGGTTATGTAATTATTATTAATATTTTCTTTTTTTAGGTAAAAGTGCAATTAATGGCACAATATGGAGAACTTCGCAGTTTTATGACTGACAAATATCCAGAATGTAGACCTCCATCGGGCCGTAATAAAAGTTAATTTTACTATTCTATTAATTGTTTAGATTTTTTTTTAAATAAATAAATTTTTTGCAAAACTATTATTATTATTTTTTTAATTATTTTATAGATTAAATTTTTCAAAGAGTGACAAAAACTAATTTAATTTTTTCAAATGAAGGAATATTAGAAAATTTTTTACAAAGCTGAGATGGTATAGTGGCACCAAACAGATCCAGTCATCTCGCGTTTATTTACCCCTTTTTTTCAAAACATCCTCTCAATATTCAGTTTGTCCCGTTAATTCTTAAGATGCGCGTCTCGGGGTGCTAATTTTGGGACTTTCCAGCGGCCACAATTTTGAAGCTATCAACCTCAAATTTTTTTTAAATTAAAGCTATTTAAAATATCTACAAATAATAGAAGCCCTTTTTTTGATTTTAGAAAAAAAAAAAATTTTTTTAGATCGCATTAAATAAAAGATATTTTAAAAAAGGAGCTCTATAAGTTGTAGATAATTAAATTAGTAATCATTGTGTTAAAAAATAATTAATCTTTTGCCTTTAATTAATTAGCTGGAAGGTCTAGAATGAAATGCAATTTGTCCCTTGTATTCCTATAGGGAACACTAACGCCATCTCTTGCCGCCTCGAGTCAATCGTGTTTTAACGGTTTTTCGAGACGCGCGCCTTAACTTTTTCAGTGGTTATTGAAGGTTTTTGCGCATGTTTCAGCACCTCAGCCATAATTAGAACAGACAATTGTTCAAGATGCGCTCCAAGATAAAAAGTCCAAAAAAATATGAGTAAGGATAAGTAAAAGGGCGGCGGGGAAGAGACGGGGGTGCCTCGTCCCGGCATCCAATTGCCTGCAATTATGGCTTTGAAGCAAAATTGAAAAGATCAATCATTCCTTTTTCCCATATATTTTTGTTTGTGTATTTACTTTTTATAGAGTCTTCATCATAGGCGCGGAACTGGGGGGGGGGGGAGGGTACATTGCCCCCCCCCTGGCATCCTATAGGGGGGGCAGAGGGGGGCAATATGTCTTCTTTTATTTCATTTATTTTTAAAAATGATACATTTTTACTTTTGAAAAATAAAATCTTTTAAATTAAAAAAAAATAAAAGAGTAAGAAATTCATTTTTTTCCAAATTTTTGATAAAATCAGTAGGAAATTTTTTAAAATTTTAATTTTATTAAAATTGTGATTTTATTTAAAATTTTTAAAGTTTTATAGTAGATTTGTTTTTGTTTTATACTATTTGAACATATTAAATTATTTTAATTTTCTAAAAAAAATTTTTTTGCCCCCCCCCCCCCCTGATTCAAATTCGTTCCGGCGCCCCTGATCTTCATTATTTATATTTTTATTCCAAAATACAGTATATCAGTGAAGGCGTAGCTTTTTTTGACCATATTGGGCTAAGGGCTTAAAAGAAAAGTTCTAAGGTGCGCTCACAACATAGAGGGAGGGGGAGCGGAAATTTGCTTAGTCAGGGGAGGGGGAAATTTAGAATTTGAAATATCATTTTATATATTTTACAAAATTTGTATATAGGGAGTACAATAACTTTAAAAAGGAGGGACTTGGCCCAAAAAAAGGTCTGGTTTTGTTGCGCAGTACACAATTTTTTCTTATTTTCAGTAATTTAAAGGTGCATTCTGTACTTGTTTACCAGAAATTTTATACAAATCAAATTTTTAAGTATTATAAATTTTATATTCAAAATAGCCCACGGGGCGTGGTGTAGAGGTTAGCGTGCTAACCTCATATACCAAACGTCGCGGGTTCGGACCCCAGGCAGTCCGATGATTTTATTTAAGCCAATTGGATACCAGATGGCTTAAATAAAAATGCCTGGACCCTAATATATATAAATTCATAAATAACGGTTATCGTAAATGTCTTATATGGCCTGAGCTGCCGAAAAGACAGTGTGAATGTGTGTGTGAGTGTGAGTGTGAAAGAGAAAAAAGTGTGAATGTTTTTTTTATAAAAAAAAAAAAAAAAAAAATATTCAAAATAAATTTTAATTCCCAAATTTTTTTATCAAATCTCGGGGGAGGTAATTACCACCTTTACTCCCCCCCTACACCTATTTAGTTTCAGATTTTCAATTCCTTGAAACTTAATTTTACTTTAGAAAATATAAAATTTTTGAGATGATTACGGCGCTAAGAATTTCGTTTTTCAGTATTATATAATAGTAATAATAATCTGTGGAGTAATTGATCTTGAAATTTGTATTTAATTTAGAAAATATTAATATAATATTTTTTAATGTATTTTGACTATAAGACTATATATATATAACAAATTTAATTATTAATTAATAAATAATTAATATTTATATAATGATTATTAATTAATATAATATCTTCATACTTTTTAATTTAATTTTTTATTAAACTTGTAGTCTATTAAAAAATATGGTCTTTGTAACAGGAGTGAACAGGAGAATAGAATAGTAAAGGAGTGTCTTGGCGCCAAAAAAAAAATAACCTTCTCTCTGTTTTTAATCTCCGGGTATTCTTTGGTAATTTATCATATAAATTAAGAGGATATCTGTCTCAGGCTGATTAGTGCTGCGACCCTGTGGAGACTTTTAGAATTATAAGTATAATTTTTAAAGTTTCCACAAGAGTGCAGCACAAATCAGAGCAGATTTTACTATTAGACCTATACAATAAATACTGAAAGACGAAATTCGTAGCGCTATATATTTTCTAAAATAAAAGTAAGTTTTAAGGTAATTTGGCCCAGAATAAATATTTAACTAGGAAATATTGGTTTTAACATTTGAGAAAGAAAAAATAGTTTACAAGGCGTTATTTCCAAATATTTCGAAATTCACTGAAGAAGGGGTGCCGAAACGTTTCTGAAATATTTGGAAATATATTGCTGTGTAATCTAATCAAAAATTGCTGAAAATTTACAGTTTTTTTTTTCTCAAATAAACCAACTTCAGCCAGTGGCGTAGCGAAGGGGGGCACCATGCCCCGGGCGCTACTCACAAAGGGGTGAGCCAGCTGGCGGGGGTTCAGGGGAGCTACGCCCCCTGGCAAGACGCGAAGCCCGCCGAAGGCGGGCGGCGCGGCTAGTATTATATTATTCAATTTAGCTAAAACTTTGGCATTTTCATTTTCTAGACAACTGGCAAAGTTTCTTGGACCACCCTACTAAGTATATTTGCTATTTCGATTTTTTCTATTTTAAAATTATTCATATTTCAATGATAAATTAAGGATTCATTCATTTGAGAGGTCCTTCACTACTCGGACGGGCTTGATGCTCTGTCTACGGCCCTGCATAAAAGGGTTTGACCCATAAAGTCGGGTAGGCACACTCAGGTATTAAGAGTGAACTGGGTTGCCTACCTTCCAGCAAACAAATATTTAGAAACGAAAATATGCAAACATTTACGCACCCACTGGCATTTATTATGTACAGAGAAGGTGCTTTCTTTCAAGTTTTTTTTTTAGGAGCAGAAAAAATGATCAGGATATTTTATAAGACTTATTATATATTACAATTTTAATTGTACAGATGTATTAGTCATTTGAATCCTAAACAAAATCGTTATTATCTACTCCGCTCATCCGCCACTACATTAAAATTTTCGCGCCTCTCCACTCGTAATAAAATCCTGAGTAAGAAATTTTTGCAATGGTTCGACAATTTTATTTTAGAAATTTTTTTTTGACTTCTTCCATATATGAATTTGACAAGTATTTTTGGTTAAAAAATGGCAGAACTTATGACGTAAAATAAATGAAGAAATACGAAATAATTCATTGACCTAAAAATAAATCTCTCGATAATATAATTTTTTAAATATAGTAGGTTAATATCTTAAAATAGTTATTTCGATTATAATTCAAGTTAGTAAATGACGAATGAATGGCAATCGTATGAATTCGGTGCGGCGGACGTGGACGTGTCTGGTGCGTGTCGTCCCGAAAATAGCGCCTCCCCCGTTTCGTCGTCGTCGTCGCCGTCGGTCCCATTGGCTTGGTATAACCGACGAGATCGGCCAGGACAGAGTACCAGTTGCCGACCCGACGACGAGGGAGACCCACCTAACACCCAACAACAACAACACACAAGTCACCTATACCCTCGACAAAAATGGTCTACGAATCGGACTTCTATACCACTCGACGGCCCTACAGCCGGCCCTCCTTGAGCACCTACTCAATCACGGTAAGCCCTCCCCCCCCAAATCGAAACCTGTAAATACTCTCAACCTTCGGGGAATTTTTCGGTCAAATGATTTTTTCCTTTTTTTTTGGGATGTGTTCAATAGCTGGCAAAAAGAGTGAAGCTGCTTAAATAAAAAAAAAAGGTTTATTTCGGTGCTTTCTTTTAAGTGTTTTTTTTTAGAAGCAGAAAAAATGATCAGGATATTTTTGAATTCATAACTAATCCATTAAATAACACAAAATTTTAAGAGAGGCATCATTTGACGGTTTTGACGCTCTTTGAAATATTTGATTTTGGTAAAAAAAAATTGGGGCCCAACTCTAATGAGACCGAATTCTCTAGAAAATTCATTTTCCCCATTTGGAGAGGAATAAATAATTCTGAACTAAATAAACATTTTTCCTCCTTGAGAAGTAATAATTCAAAATAATTCATTTAAAGACAATTGTAGGCTCTGACGCAGAGGAATAGGTCTCGGTTTTTCGTGTTGCTAGGGGTCAGAGATTCGCTTCTCGTTCGTTTCAATTAATTACGGGATCAAATTGACTTCAGAAAAAAACCTTAAAAAATTTAGTAATTAAAATAATTAATTTGTAAACATATAGTTGGGGAGTCTTTAAGTAAATTAGGACCGATTTTGATTAGGGACAGTGCAGCCAGGGGAGAAATACAATTATGGTCCTGAAGAAGAGCGTACGAAACATCACGATGGTGTTTTTTGACTTGGGATTTTTATAAAACATTCACGTCCAAACACATCATTGTTGTGATGATTACCAACAACAATAAGATTTAGTAACACGGACCTGATGATGCTAAACAGAGCGAAATTGATAATCCATACTTCGTTGTTTTCATCTTCTTCAATTAATAATAAAATAAAATAATAAGATTAAATAAATTTACCCCTAAATGCGATTAGGGAATCGGCAATTATAAAATTTACTTTTTATATACGAGAGCCTCAAACGATAAAATATGGATTTATAATTTGTTATCAAGATGTAAATAAAAGCCCTGATCATTGGTGGGGGAGAGTTTCGATCCCTCATCCCCATCTTTGTTGTCTAAAATAATGCAACTTCTAAGAAGGCACCAAAAATAAAATTCTTTTAATTTATTGCAACACTCTCTTTCCAACTGAATTTTTGCTATATTTTTACAATTTTTTTTTTTTTAATTTTTGATTGTTATGAATGATTTTTTTTTTTTTTTTGAATATTTTTACTGATTTTTTTTCCCCATTCACCAACAAAGAAATTGGCTTTTTTTTCATTCAATCCCATTGGAAAGTGATTTAAATAAAAAAAAAAAGGAGCAACAAATAGGCGACCCTAAATTCAATAAGAAAAATATAATAATAGCCTAATATTTATCTAACATTGTTTATATTACACTCTTAATACATTTTACATATATACAAATTTTAATTTTTAAGAATATATATAGTCTTGTAATTTATATATATAAAATGAATAGATACTAGATGATTGAAAATTAACTCTTAAGTTGGTAAATTTGCATGGACATTTTATTACTAAAATTTCTACAATGTGCAGTGGATACTTTTGGGAATTTTTCTATATAATTAACAGGAATTGCGATCATCTTGAATTTAAATGCGATTAGACCTAGGATTAGGATTAAAATCAAAGTTACTAAAGGGATTTAAAATATAAAAAGGTCGAATAAATGCAAATTGATAAAAGATGCGATCTAAAAATAAGATTTAAAACCCGAAGATCTGATGCTGGATTTTGATTTTGATCTAGATCCGTTTTTATAGGGTTTTAATCAAAATGTTGATCTAATAAAAATTGAATTTTATTTTATTTAAAATTTCGTTCCAAACGATACATTTTTTTTTTTTGTAAATGAAATTGATCTTGCTTTTTTTTATTCACTTCCAAAAGCCCCCCCCCCCCCCCTAAATCGTTTCCAGTAGAGAGATTTAATTTAAATTGACTAAGCAGCGGCGCAACCAGAATTTGCTCCTGGGGGTTTTGACTAGCCGCGCCGCCCCCCATTGGTGGACGGAGCGCCTAGACGGGGGTCTGGCCCCCTTCCCCCTCCAACTTGCTCGGGCGCGCCGGCATCGGACCTTCGCCTTTTTTTCTTTATTTGCCCTTTTAGCCTTTTTTTTTTCTTTTCTATTTGTAATATATATTTTGAATTTTTTTTTCTCTCCGGGGGGGAAACCCCCCCCCCTGGTTGCGCCAGTGGACTAAGTATTCTCTCTCGTTCTTTTCCAAAATTTTTTTATTCGAAATTAAGGTTTTTTTTAAATTTAATTCAATGCGCTTGAAAGATAAATATTTTTAATTTATACTTTATCAGGGTGTCAATAATGACTAATCAGATCGTCAATCGGCGGTACATGAACTGTTAATTCGTGAAAAAAGATTTCATAGACCTTAGGTGGGTTTTAAAATAGGCAAATTTTATTTAATCATAAATAATTAATAGATAAATGAAAGTATGTTAATAAATCTTTATATTTGGCGGAGTTTGCAGTGACTTCGCCCTCTTGGATCCCTGGATAGAAATAAATAAATTTTAAGAAGGAAGATCTCCCTGAAATATTTTATTTTATTTTCCTCATCTCAAATTTTATTAAAATCCAATAAAAAAAAAAAAATAGATTGCCACTTCTCAAAAATAAATTAATTTTTTAGGAGGGAGGCTGAACCATAATTAGGCTCATAAAATTTTAAATTCTGATAATTGAGAGTTTTGATCAAAAAATCTTACATTTTCTATGAGAAATTTTGAATTAATTAATACCTCCCCCCCCTGCCAGAAATAGGTTGTCGAAATTAATTATACCATATGATAGTCCAGGAGACCTCGCAATCAATTCTCAAATCGGTTCACTAATTTCTGAGATTAGCACTGTCATTTCTATAAACTCACCATCTCTTGATATATTAGAACTAGATTGTAGAAATATTTAGTAGCCGTCCGCGAATTTCAAGTTATTGTCCCGCCCAAATTCCAAAATTTTAACGACCGCAACTCCAAAGCAAATTAATTTAATTTCATTTTAACAAGAGGCATCACCTTTTCAATATTTTGCACTATCGTGCTTCTCTCTACTCTCTCGAAATTACCACTATTAATCATTTTTTTCACTCCAAAAAATTCTCAATGTTCATTTGAATTAATAATAATAAAAAAAAAACTTACTTAAGCAAAGAACGCGGAACTTAAAATTATATAATTTCTCTGAATTATTTTATATTTTGTTTTTATATATAGAGTATGTGTTCAATGACCCAGACTGTGTGCTCTCTTCGAAACTTCTTTTAATAGAAAGATTTATATTTTAAAGACTATCTTTGCCAAGTAGCCTAGTGCTTGAACCTCTGATGAGTTGACCCAGGAAATTAACACAAGTCATAAACGACTAGCAGGAGGCAAAATGAGCATCAATTGACTTTAAATTATAATTAAATTTTTGAAAATTGCAAATTGATTGAGATATTATAATCCAGACTCGTATAGTCTGTATATATTTTTTATACAATTTAAATGTGGAACTTAAAATTTAAATATTTTGTTCACACATTTCTCATAAATCTGGAAGAAGGTCGCTTTCTGGGCCCGAAACGTCATCTGGATTAATTATATTTTTTCTTGATTGGCTTCCTTCCAATCATTGCAATGCAATTTCTCAACCACCACTATTTTCACAAATAATTTTTTTTTTAATTCGATTTTTTTAAATTTCTATTTTGGAATCTAGGCCACCCAAATGATTTGATAAACTAATATTCAGAAAATGTATGCCAATAGAACTAGATGATAAATGGAAAGGGGAGGGAGGGAGGGCAATGAAGGAGCCCTGAGGATGCAAACCCTCGAACTTTAGCACCATGCTGATGCTTTGCCTCTGAGCTTGATATAAATATTCGAAACATATTTTGACACTCGGTGTGTCAAATACTAGATGAATGGAAGAGAGGATTGCAGCCAGGCAGGACAGACTTTATGGAATCTCAATAAAAGAAAACGTTTCGGCTTTATTTGGGAAAAGCCATCTTCAGTTCTTATGTTGGCAAACTCATTGAATGCACCACTAAGATGCGGATAGAGCTGTTATATAAAAACATAGTGGCTATACAACATTATATATAAAAATATACAATATCTACATAAATGTAATATGTTCATTAGGAAGTATATACATGTATATGGCCAAGTCTCAAAAAAATATAGTGCATACTTTAGATAAATACAGGGCCGGATCTAGGGGGGGGGGGCAGTGGGTGCATGTGCCCCGGGCGGCAGATATCAGGGGGCGGCAATTAAAGAAATATTTACTAAAAAAAAGAGGTAAAATGATATGAATTTTGTATAGAAAACTTTAAGGAGGGGGCGGCAAATTAAATTTTGTCCCCTAAAAAATCTCCTAGTTTGGATAAATATAGAAATATAAAAAAACTATAGATTTGAAACTTGGCATACTACATATAAGTACAGTGAGGAACAATATTAAGTCCCACACATGTGTTTTCTACTTGTGGTTATTTCATTCTTTAAAAAAAAAAATATATATTTTTTAATGGAAACTTTCATGGTTCAAACTTAGAAAATTTCCAATAAAGATTTTCATTTTCTTTTATAAAAATTTGTAAAACGTCACGTCAAAACAATTAAATAATCACAAGTAGAAAACGCATGAGTGGGACTTAATATTGTTCCTCACTATATACATATTTTATTTATTTTTTTTTTATATATAATTTTGTAAATGTTTTTATTAGGGTCCGACCGAAACAAGATTTTCAGCCGAAACCGAAACCGAAACCGAATATTCGGCCTCAACCTTAGTTTCGGCCGAAACCGTAACCGAAACCGAAACTTGTATTTCCTATAAAAATTTTTTTTCATTTTAACTTTTTTTTTTTTTGAATTTTTTTTCCCTCTCGTGAAAATCATTTTACCTTTTTTTAGGGAGACTAAATTTTTTCTCCCTCAAGTGCAAATTATTTGACCTTTTTTTTTTTTTTTTGCATGCGAGTCTCATCCCATTTTTTCAGACTCTGGTTTCGGCCGGCCGAAAGGTTCGGCCACTTTTTGGCCGAAACCGAAACTACGGCCGAAACCATGATTTTTGGCCGAAACTGGCCGAAACCGTAACCGAAACCGAATATTCGGTCGGTTCCTAGTTTTTATATAACAACTCTAACTGCATCTCAGTGGTGTATTCATTGAGTTTGCCGATATTCTCATAAGAACTGAAGAGGGCATTACCCAAATAAAGCCGAAACGTTTTCTTTTATAGAGATTTTCATTCGATAGAGACTTGTTATTCCAATATTCAGTATAACAATGAATCCCTAAATAGTCGCAGCAGGGTAAATAAAAAAAAAAAAAACTGTCCTCTTGTTAGGCCAATTGATGGGCCATTTTGATTAGCAAGAAAGGAAGTTTGTGTTTTGATTAAGAAAAAATCTGGAGTATTTAATTTTGATTTTTAATTTAGATGGAGAAAGAATCACATCTTCTTCTTTCCTCGCCCTAATCCCGCGGTGTGGGATCGGCGAAGGGGGTTTTTGCGACCGGTAGGAATAGAACAAACCGGCCCGTCGCATGGTCTGACGCCTGTTGAAAATATAGAAGGAAAGAGACTGACATGCAAAGAACAGAGGGACTGCCAGTCGTAACTAGGGCAGCTCGTGGTCGCCATCCACGTACCCACAAGATGTGGGCCCCTGAGCAAGGAGTGAAATTAACCTTTTGGATTTTTTATTTTGATTGACTACGAGTAGATTCAAATTTCTCCAGGGGTTATCGTAACAAGGAGGGTGTGGGGTGTGACACCAATTGCTAAATTACTGACACGATGACCGCATTAGCGAGCCGAGGCGCGCGGCGTCTGCCTCATCTCTCTGACGTCGTAAAGTTCGCCGGGTCTCGAGTTACGGGCTATATCCAAATTTAGACACAACCATTTGCCAGATTCTCTCCTCTCTCTCTCCATCGGGTGTTTATTTACTATTCGAAATGCAAACAAATCGCAAAGACATCCGCAACTAATCGACTAGTGACCCGAGCAACCCTTCAAACCACCCATACCGGGCGCGGGATCTTCAGGTCAATGGCCTCGCTTATTATTTTATTTAATAATATTATTAAATAAAAAAAAAAAAGAGGGAAAAAAATGAATCGCGACTTTGCCAAAAAGATTTCACATCATAGGATTTGTGTGGGAGTTTTAAGAAACGAAATCAAGTTTGAGTCATTAAATTCCTTTCTCTCGCTCCTGACGAAATTGTTATTTATTTTAAGTTCGCCCATTATAAAATCATCAATAATGCATTTTTAGATCTAGATTTTTTAAAGAAAACGATGCATATAAAAATTTTTTTGTTTCCCACTCAGCGGCTGGGTATATTTTAATAATGATCAATACCGATGGTAACAGGTTAGTCCCTCGGGGCCACCCATCCGCCGCTTAAAAATTACACATTCAGTTAGCTTTGACCAAAACAAGGATTTGAATGAAACTCACCTTCCACTAAGATAAAAAAGAATCTCAAATGTTTTTATTGGCATTTGAGGCCATTTTAATCTCCGTCTTTTATTTAAATTAATTATATTTTATCTTAGGCATCGGAAGCTATTGAACATATACATAAGTATTAGAGTTATTGTTCTCTCATATTTAAATCAATTAACAGACACTATGTGCAGGGGCGCCGGAACGAATTTTAATCAGGGGGGGGCAAAAAAATTTTTTTTAGAAAATTAAAATAATTTAATATGTTCAAATAGTATAAAACAAAAACAAATCTACTATAAAACTTTAAAAATTTTAAATAAAATCACAATTTTAATAAAATTAAAATTTTAAAAAATTTGGTAGTGATTTTTCAAAAAATTTTGGAAAAAATTTTAAAAAAAATGAATTTCTTACTCTTTTAATTTAGAAGATTTTATTTTTCAAAAGTAAAAATATATCATTTTTAATAATAAATGAAATAAAAGAAGAAAATATGAGTAGGATGGCAGCCGGGAAAGAAATCAGACAAAAAATTCAATCAATTTTTATCTAATTTTATTACGATCGCCGACGTTTCGGACGCAAATCGCGCCCTTCCTCAGGACAATCGATTGTCCTGAGGAAGGGCGCGATTTGCGTCCGAAACGTCGGCGATCGTAATAAAATTAGATAAAAATTGATTGAATTTTTTGTCTGATTTCTTTCCCGCTGCCATCCTACTCATATCTTCTAATAGTCCAGCCATCATCTCAATATTAAAAGAAGAAATTTTGCCCCCCTCTGCCCCCCCCTGTAGGATGCCAGGGGGGGCAATGTACCCTTGCCCCCCCCAGTTCCGGCGCCTATGACTATGTGGGACTTTTTGGCTTCAACCCTAAATTGAAATTAGCTCTCGGATATAAAATTAAAATTTTTTTGGGGTGGGGAAGCATATTAATATACAGACCAGGGGACCAGCTAAACTCTCGGCGGCCCTCCCAATATGTTTTAAATCATGGAGCAAGTCTCGAGCTAAGGGACAGGATTTTAAATAAATTGGTGACCAATAGCCAAGAGCGGATCCAGAGGTGTTTCTCGGGAGGGGGGGGTGTAATCTGGTGTGACTGGTCTCACAGCACACTATTTTTTCTTAATTTCGGTAATTTAAAGGCGCATTCTGTACTTGTTTGCCAGAATATAAATACAAATGAATTTTTAAGTATTAATTTTTAAAATTTTACATTAAAAATAAAATTTTTTTCAAAAAAAAGTATTTTTTTCAAATATCGGGGGGAGGGGGTAATTACCCCCTTTACCTCCCTTGTATACGCTCTTGCCAATAGCTCTATTTTATAGAAGAGGGCGGGAAGCGTGATCCCAACTTGAAAACTTTCTAGAAAGGCATATATGTTTTTTTTTAATGTAATACTCATACATTTTTTAAATTTCAATTTAAAAAAATAATAAATTTTTTCTGTTTGTTTGATTTCCTAAATTTAACCGAAGAGAGAGAGAGAGAGAGAGAGAGAGAGACATGGATTCTTAATAATGATCTTTAGACAAAAGATATTGATCACCGGCTAAAAATAAAATCTATTCAAATATTCGGAGTTTGTATATATAATTAACATTAAAATAAACGAAAAAGAAAAAACAAGAAGGATTTAATGATTGGTCATCGATAAAGAGGACCTCGGATCGAATGACATCGAAAATAAGCGTCCTTTGTTAACTATTCAATACCTATAGAAAAATTCCATTTTAAATATTCATTAAAAAATTCGATTCTATTTTTATTTTTTTAAAAATCGATTCGTTTTTCAAACAGAATAAAAAGAGTTGAATATAATGGCAGCGGATTATTTCACTAGCTATACGAGTCATCTTGAATGTGATAAGAGTCCCGTATTTTTGGAAATATAAAAGCGTTTAATAATTTTATTTGCTAGAAAATTTTTCGACTGAGAAGTACCATCCTATAGTGCTTGGCTGCTGAAAGTTAGGCAACCTAAATGACAAATTCACTAAAGATTTGCATAATTTTTATACTGGCTGTGAGTATTTAATAGATATATATGTATGGAATGGAGTTAGGCAAGGAAAAGTAAAAAAAGAAATTTATACTGTCGACGTTTCGAGCGTTCGTCGCGCTCTTCCTCGGGACCTGTGGCCACAAATATTTATTAGAAATCAATATAAAAACCATTTTTTTAATATGTATAGGTGCAGTGACACATTCAAAGAGGAGAGAATAATTCGGATAATAATGATTGCATTTTAATTCCGGATTCAAATTAATATTTAAAAAATCTTTTGTATGATTAAAATCATAATATTAATATTTTTTGTCCAAATGGGGTGGAGACCTGCCTGGGCTCTCTCTGAGACCTCTAGTGACTCAACAGAGTTACTTATAATAAATAGAGTTATTCTTCGGCCTAGTACAGTTCAGTCAATAGTAAAACTACTAATGAGTTAGTCATTTGGGTTGCCTAAATTCCAAAATAAAAAAATCTGGTGTGACTGGCGCACAGCACACAACTTTCTTTTACCTTCGGTAATTAAAAGTTGTGTACTGTGCTTGTTCCACCAGATTTTTTGTGTCTACAGGTATTTAGTTTCCGACAGTACGGTACATTCGATTTTCAAGATGTAAAATTTATGTGAAAATATTTATATTTTGTTACCATGGCAACCATTTCTCCTATCTTTTCTATGGAGTACAAGAGTAAAGTGGTCTTCAGAAGATTTCAATGACAAAATGAGAATATACATTTTATTGAGAATCTAAAAAATCATTGATTTTTGGATTTAAAAAAAAATCGCTTAAATATAAAATTTCAACCTCCTAGCTCTTTTTGTTCTTGAGATATTTTGTTCACAGACAGACAGACAGACAGACCATATCGCGAACCCTTTTTTGGATTCAGGGGACCTCAAAACGATCCATCAAAATCTAGACATCGAATTTTTGACATGAATCCAATACTTTCTCTCTCTATATATATATTAACATATATATAGAGGCAAGAGAAAGTAAAAATGTATAGTAGCTTCTTCCAGACCAAAAGAAAAGAAGTCGTGTTTTCAGGTGTGAGTAGTTCAAAGAAATAAATAGATTTAAAATAAATTAATTGAAATCATTTAGTGATTGAGTCATATAAAATTTTCATTATAGGCCTACTTATTTGTTCCTTCCGAGAAAGTGCCTCCTCCCTCTTTGTGTGTCTTTTCTTTTGTTCAATAATTTATAAGCACAAAACATATCAAAAATATCTTTCTTTGTTAGTCAGAGAACAATCTCCTCTTAAATTTAATTAGATTGAATTATATAATAAACACGCCAATTTGATTCGATTAGGGGATGAAATGATTCAGAGGGAAAGGGTGACGTGACCCATGGTTATTTTGACACAATGAATCATAAATTATGTCGCAAAAGAGTTGTGACTTTTTAATCTACATTCTTCTTTCGCAAGATAATCTTTCATGCATTTAAAATTTTTATTATTTATCTTCTGGGGGTAGAAATCTCGCTTCTTATTCAGGAGTCTGGTGAGATAAATATTTTTTCAAATTATAAAATAAATAAGGATTGATCTGAATAATACGGTGTAGGTTTTAAGTATTTTTAACCTATTTGCTTTTCAATTTGTACCCTGAATACCCTCTTGACCTTTTTATCCAAACAAGTCTATAAATATTGCCTATACTGGATTTTCGTATTTTCTTATAGCATTCGTTAATTCTTTTATCGTTTTCGTGGAAATCTCTCCTTTCAAGTGCTCTCCTTGCCTTATTATTTTCGTCCCTTTTTTATCTTGGCAATATTCCTCTCTTTCAAATATTTTTGTTTTGAGACATTAAAAATTATTTATTAGCCCGTTACACTAGGTTAAACAAAATTAAGGACTACGATTTTTTTTTTTAATTTTATTTATAAAAATGTAACTGCTTTTTAATGAATTTTATTCATGAATTCTTTTTTTATTATCTATAAATTGTCGAAAGTGACAACACTGATTATGACAAAAATAAAAGAAAAATCATACTTTACATATTTCAGAATCAGATAATAACATTCAAAGTCTCATCAGAACTGGGAGTCACCCTAAATTTTTATTTAACATCTTGAAATTTTATTTTATTTATGCTTGTAGATCAAGTCGCCCGAGGTCGAACCCGGGATCGCCAGCCGCGTTTACCAGGATATAAAATCACGATCATATATGCAGATATCCTCACACAAGTGGAAAATAATTATTCATATCAGCCGCCGTTATTATTATCTTGGAAAGAAAGGAGCTGGACATCCCGGGTTCGGCTGATGAGGGTCAGGAAACGCTGGATATACCAGTAAAAATATATCTCGATTTGTTAAATGAAAATTTTTTCATTCGCCTGTTAATTATATAAACAAATAAGCAGATATGAGTAGCAGTTGCCTATTCAACAGGCGCAACCGTTAAATACTAAAAATTAACTAAAACAACACTTATACTTTCTTTATATGCAGTAGGGTGATGCTAATTGTTTGGTTCATCCCTCATTCGAATCTCCACATGTAAAATGCTCTAGAAAAAAATTTGTCTGTATTTAAAACGAATTTAGGGGTCGCTACCAGCATTTAAAGTTTATAATAATGCATGTTATGCCAGAATTTTTTTTTTTTTGAAAAGTAATTTTTTTTTATCAAAATCGTTTAATTAGACCACCTCGCCAAGACATCGGCTAATCTCGCCTTCCTCCGCCGTCGCTCGGGCGCTGGGAACGCATTTTTGTTAGGAACGCGTTTTTGTTACGTTACGTTTTCTTCCAATTCACCCTGCGCAAGCTGCGTTAAAGAACTTCGTTCCAAAAATATTCCCAATTTTAATTATTGAGATAATGAGTGATCTCATATGAGATCACTGGGACAATCTGTATAAGAGAGATATGCCTAAGTGATGATTGAAGCAGCCCCTAAACTATAAAATCTAGAAAGTTATAATTTGGCATGTTAATTACTTTTATAACGTAGGAATGACTTAAGAAATGATTTTTGAAAATGTTAATTCCTTACAAAAAAAAAAAAAAATTCGAAAAATTATAATTTTGCAATATTTTTTATAACTTCAGGGCTTGGTAGCAACCCCTAAAAATTGTGCAAAAAAAATCGAAAAAAATAAATTTTGTTTCTCTCATTAGGAAGAACAAAATGGCGGAGTGAACTACAGCAAAAATAATAAATAAAGTTTTTTGGCTTTTTAAGCATCACCCTAATATACAGTGTATTACATATATAGGTAAGAGAAAGTAAAAAATACATTTTAATTCTCTTAATCCTCTCGAAATTATAAAAGATAAATCAGAGACAATTTTTTTAAGAGCTGAGAAGTTGAATTGGCATTAAAAACGAATACATGAATGAATTTTATTAAACAGCTGCTAATTTATAAATAATAGAAAAAAACTGTAATATTCCTAAAGTTTTGCCAACCTACTCATAGGCGCCGGAACTGGGGGGGGGGCAGGGTACATTGCCCCCCTGGCATCCTATAGGGGGGGGGCAAAATTTCTTTTTTATTTCATTTATTTTTAAAAATGATATATTTTTACTTTTGAAAAATAAAATCTTCTAAATTAAAAAAAATAAAGAGTAAGAAATTCATTTTTTCCAAAAGTTTTTGATAAAATCACTAGCAAATTTTTTAAAATTTTAATTTTATTAAAATTGTGATTTTATTTAAAATTTTTAAAGTTTTATAGTAGATTTGTTTTTGTTTTATACTACTTGAACATATTAAATTATTTTAATTTTCTAAAAAAAAATTTTTGCCCCCCTGATTCAAATTCGTTCCGGCGCCCCTGAACCTACTGTTCATATATTATTAAAAAAGTTACTTCAGATTCCGTATTTAAATTTTGTATACTAGTTTTGGTCATTTCTGAGAACGTAAACCAACAACATACTATTAACATGTTTTCCATTAATATTACAATACGTCAAATAGCATTCTATTGTTTTAGGCTTGAATCAATTTACTCCTGTTCAAGAGTAATTTAATTAGATTTTTTTTTTGATTGAATAAATAAAATCGAATTTAGATTATAACCATTGGATTAGAGTATTTCGTTATTAAAGGATTTAGGGGTAAACATTTGAATATAATTTCATTAAATCTTGTAATGATGTTTATCGACTATTTTTTCAACATTTGAGGGGAAATTAGTTTTTTTATTTCTGTTCGGTAATATTTATTTACGATATTATAAATCA
>JAKCPI010026873.1:0-26559 GCA_023213315.1 Euborellia annulipes | reverse complement strand
GTGTTAAAAAAAATAGGTATAGAAAGTAAAAATTAATAATCTCTATTGAAAATGGTCAATATTAAGCTTATAATTTATTTTAATAATAAAAATAGTGGTCAAGTTATTCAGTAGAAAAGATAAAAGATTAATAAAATAGTTTGAGCAAATTGATTGAATTTGAAATAAGGGAATCCCTACTTTAACGAAGCATTTATATTTAATTTATCACCACGATCAAAAATTATTTAATGGTAATTTTTTTAAATATAAAATAGGTTATCGTTTTATTTAAAGTTAAAAAATTACATCACATGTAAAAAAAAAAAAAAACAGCAGCAGCTATTGAGAATATTAAATGGCATTTGAGTGTGTGTTGTGTGTCTCTGACTCATTGGTAAGTTGAGAAATTTAAATGAGGAGAGGTAAACAAATTAACAAGTTATCAAAATGACTAAACTAATCTTAAGATAATAAACAAATTTAATTTAGAGGGGTGCCGATAGATGGCCAACGAGAATTTTTGTGACTCCTATGCACGGTATAATTTTTATAATTGACTCAGCGCGGGCCACTCGGGCGTGAAGTAATCAAAGAGCGCAATTGTGAAGTTAACTTGAGACTAGCCAGGTCTATTCTCTAAAAACAGACATTAAAATTTAACATCATAAATTGGATGTTAAAACTCAGCGTTAAAATATTGCTTAGAGTAATAACATCAGCGTTAAAAAATGCTATTCTCTAAACAGCTACGTTAAACATACAATCCTTTTATCTTAAAGCTGTCAAAATTATAACCTTACTTTTTAGGTTAAAGACGCCATTTTTATGCATTAAATACGGCGTTTAAATATTAAAAGCACCCCCTAGAAATGACATTAATTTTTAACACTATTGTTAAAGCTTTGGCATTAAAGTTTTTGCTTATAGAATAGCAATTTGAGGCAAGGAAGTGTTAATATGAATTAACGCAGTTAAAAGTTAACGTTTTTGCTTAGAGAATAGACCTGAGCATATGTCAACCAAAACCCACAACAACAATACAACATTCCTAGTTGTTTTTTTTTGTTGTATTATTATTCATCCCTCAAGCAAGGTCATCAACATCATCATAGACTTTCTAAAACATCTGGTTTGAAATTTAATTTCATCTCTATTTATTACAAAATAATTACATAAATTGTTTTAATAAAGTAGTTAATAAATATCAATAAAGTATCGTTTTATAAACTTAACAATGGAATGTTTTAACCTATAAAAAGTGAGAAAAAAGGCATGCAGATGGCAAATAGAGAGAGGGGCCGATGGCTGAGATGTTGTAATGAAACGAATCCATACCTGGGCTAACGCTATAGACCTGTCCTGGCAGCCTCGAATCAGCACTGGCCAGGTAAATGGGATTCGGGGAAACTTGTTTGCGCAGTTCGCTGCTCAACTCACAAAGGCGCATTTTTATTTTATTTTTTTTTACCAACCAAACCAAACCGAGTTGTTCCCTCTCTCTGCGTGTTTTCTCTCTGCTTGCTGTTCGCGCGCGAAAAACCTATCATCGAACGAAAAACTTGACTACCTGCTCAATCCAGAGAGCAATTGTTTGATTAACAACCTGTATGTTTGCAAAGTTAGATACCACAATCAGAGAGTTTATCTCTCTAAATTTTGGAAAACTTTTTTTTAATTCATTTTGTTTTCATGATATTATCAAATTAGTACTTGTTACAAGAAGATTTTTTTTTCAATTATTAAAATAATTTCTTGAGTAGTAATTTTTTCATTAAAATTTAATAAAAGTTCACATTTTTATTTTTATTTAATTTACATATAATATCTCGATATTGCCGGAAGCTATTATTTTATTTGCATCGTTACTTTACCTATGAAAGATTTTTTATAGATAATAAAAAAATGGAAAAATATAAATAAATAATATCTTAAGTGTAATAATGTTATCAAAAATGATAATTATTATTATTAAATTAAAATAAAAATTATTCGAATTTTTTCTGACCTTAATTCAATGCCAATATTGAGGGGAGGTCAATGCCAAGGACCCCAGTCAGTCAGTTAAAAATATATTTAAAGTAATTGGTATAAATAAAAGATGGCTCGTAATAGGTCAATTTGGTGGAGTATACAGACAAATTTATTTTTTTTAATAATAACCTTTAGTAAGTTTTTTATTCTAATTATTATTTAAAACCTTTTTCACAATGAGAAAACTAGGAGAGAATTATGTCCTTCAGAGAGCGAGCATATTTTAAAATTTTTTATTTTAGTATTCACATCGAAATTTTCAAAAATACTTTTTAATATTCAAAATAAATTAATTTTATTGATAATATAGGCTTAATTAAATTACTCTGACATTATAAATGTAAATTTTATTTTATATGTTTCAATTTTATCGTGAATTCTCTGCTCAGAATCACGAATTAATTAATTAATCTAAAGAGATCTCTGATCAGAGAATCCATGATAAAATTCAAACATATAAAATAAAATTTCCTTTTATAGTGTCAGAGTTAATTAAGCCAATATTATCAATAAAATTAATTTATTTTGAATATTAAAAAGTATATTGAAGAATTTTGATTGTGATTTCTATAAAGAATTAGTGATGATAAGATAGGTGGCAGAGAAGAGAAGGCAAAGAAGGTAAGCAATAAGCAAAACAAGCAGATGCAAGAGAGCGAGGTCGAAATGGCAGCCATTGATGACGAATACATGCTTTGCTTGCTGGCTTGTTTGACTTTCATGCATGCACCTTGCCAAGAACCAACGACCAAATGAAAAAAAAATATACGAGAAAAAAAAATCGAATTGCGAATCACACACATAACAGACAGACAGGCAATGGGTAACCGTAGCGTAGAGCGGAAATGACCCTATGGGTCGAAAAAAGGGTCCGAAAGCCCCTCCTTCATGCTTGTGTGAATGCCCCCGCTCTTTGTCTCTTATAAAACCTTCTTTGACATACATGTATACACAAATATATATTTTTCATTAATAACGGTAAAATATGAGTTCTTAAAAAAGTCAAAGAGACTAAATCTAAATCCTTAATAGGTGCTTAAATTTTTAATAATTATACGGAATAATTAAATGTGTTTATATAATTTCATCATCTCTTTCATATTTATTCAAATTAAAGTAGAAATGTTATAAATTAATATCAGTATAAAAAAAAAATATTTGGCAATTTTTCATATTTTTATTTTTCAATAAATAAATTAACTTTATAATGAACAACAAAGGGCGGATACAGGGGGGGGGGTAAAGGGGATACTTACCCCCCCCGAGATTAAAAAAAATACTTTTTTTCGAAACAAAATTTATTTTGAAAGTAAAATTTTAAAAATTAATGCTTAAAAACTTGATTTGTATTTATATTCTGGTAAACAAGTACAGAATGCGCCTTTAAATTACCGAAATTAAGAAAAAATTGTGTGCTGTGCGAGCAGTCACACCAGATTACCCCCTCCCGAGAAACACCTCTGGATCCGCTCTTGTGAACAACCAAATAAAAAAATACTTTATAATTAATATTTTATGAATTTAATCACTTAAGGATTGGTTATATAGGCCAAATATATAACTCAGGTATTAATTCAGTTCTTAATTAGAATAAATTTTTATTAGTTTTTATCCAGAATTGGAGATATCAGCCAAATTGGGATTATCCAGGTTTAATAAAATCCCTGATTAAGACGTTTCGGCCATCTTCAGTTATTGGGCTACAAAATTGAATATAATCATATGATTAGCTTTACTAGATGTGAAAAGATTTGAAAGTCATAGTCAACTTGCTTATTCTAGGGATAGCTAGTTAATAAGAAGTGAAGCAACCGATTCTAAGTGTAATCTTTGTATTAATTTTTAGACCATTGGTTTACAGGCAAAATAAAATTAATTAATTAATCACAATATACTCGTGATTGTTTTTAAAATAAAGAAGTAGACTTATATTGAAAGTCATTTAAGAAATTATCTTAAAGATAAAGAAGGTATGTATTCAATAGTAATAATTGTGAAAAAATAATTTTATACTTTCTTATCTCTTCATATCATATTCTTTGAATATTTAATGAAAAGTTAGATAAGAGAAAATAACGTTTTCAAAAGATGAATGAGGGTGAGATGTAGTGTCCCGGAAGTTAAATTTTTCACCAAAGCTTATGTTCCCTCTCTTCCCGGAAAGCGAGGCAACAAATTGTTAATTTAGAGGATGATAGATTATTTAAAATATTAAATTAGTATATAGAAAAATATAGTTAACGTTATGATAGTCAGTAGATTAAAAGTACAAAATTTGTAGAAAATTGAATCAAAGTTTTTAAATTCATTAATTGCAGTCCCAAATTAAGTGGATGAAATTTGTTAAACAAAACTTTACATTTTGTTTATATTGTAAGATCTTAATGTGATCTTAAGATGTAATGACTTAAGTATGGTGTTAGAAGAAGTTTTTAATCTTTTATTTTTTTTTTTTTGATCCTTCAATTTTGTTCTTGAAAAAAACATACAAAGGAGAAGTGAACAAATTATTTTAATAATCAAAAAAAAGGCCAGAAAGCAAACGATTCTTTTCTTAATTTTGTTTATTTGTTCAAATAAAAGGTCTAAAAAAAAAGGAAAATTTTATGATAGAAGCAAAGGTGAGAACAATTTCACCTTCAGAGCTTGTTAAATAGTACTTTTATTATGAATTTATTTGTCTTTATTAACAAAGTAATTTTGTCTTTTCTTCGTGATTTTTTTCCTATTGGATTTTTTTTTTTTTTTTTTTTTTGAAATGGGTGCATAAGGACCGAAGACCTATAATGACCAATAGTCACATGCAGCCAGGAAGAAAATAAAAACAAAAGGAGAAGCATAAAGGGGAAACTCAACTGCGGGAACTGAGAAGATGCCTGTTGAGGTTAGACTTGAAAGTCTGAAGATTGTAGGTTTTGGGGAAGATAGACGCAGGGAGCTTGTTCCAATCACGGGAGGTCATGGGGACAAAGGAAGAATGAAATTGATTTGTTCTGTTAGTCGTGATCTGAACAGCATAGGGATGCTGGGAAGATGCCTCTCTTGTGTTCCGTGAATATGTTGCATTGGGTGGGATTAGCCTGAGAGAACGTGAAGAAGGTCCTATAACTGTCTCAAAAGAAATTAGACAAATGCTTTCTTTCATTGAAAAAAAAAAAAAAAAAAAACATTAAAATTATCCAAATATTTAATTCATCTTTTTATTTCTGAGGAAAATGACTAGTAAAATAGAACGAAATTTACCTAATCGACTTTAGAAAAACTTCCTCTTGATTTATAAATTTTAAGATTAGATTAGAACAAGTTATTAATATAATACGGAGATAAGAAGGGCAAAGAAAAAAATTTGAAGATTTTATCTAAAAACATTAAAAAAAAAAACTTCGATAAAAACAATGAAAAAATATTTCATTTATAAGTGAAAGTATAAAAAGTAAAAATGATATTGTGAATTCGATATATTTATGCAAATACCTTTATTTAATCAAAGGCAAGATCCGCTATAGCAGGGGGTTGCACCCCTTAATGTCACGGACCAGAAAAAAATTTTAAGGCCACTACATCGCTTAAATGAACTAATACACATTTCTTTCTAAACAGGAACTGAAGCGATATAGTTTCATCTAAATGAATAAGTAAAATGTAACAACGACCTCAAAAGGTTCAAAATTCCAAAGTGGTGAGGAACAAAAGTAATTAAATTAATAGCGGGTCGGATAGAAATTTTTTAACCCCCGGCCTCTCGTTGCCCACCCTTGTGCAATAGGATGTACTAAATAATCTAATTCAAATCTCGATATATCGAATTAAAAAATAACTCTAACGTAAATCTTATTCGAACACTTGAAATTCGATTGTGTTTGATACTATAAAAAAATATTCATTTAATTTGTCTGTTAGAGTGTATTTTTATAGAGAAAAAAAAATGATAAGATAATTTCTTTGATAATAAATATTAAAATATATTTAATTTGAATTGAGTAATTTAATTTTAAAATTGAAGTGTTTCTTTTTTAAGAGAAAATAGGTCGCATCAGCATAGAGTTTATATAAAATAATAAAATGTTCTATATTAAAAACTGTATTTAATAATAAACAAACGTTTCATTTTGAACCGAATGAAAGAAATTTTTTTTTTTTTTAAATCTGGTATGATTGACCGCAAAGCACACAAGTTTCTTGTACTTTCGATAAATTGTGTTCTGGGCTTGTAATACCAGATTTTTTGTGTCAAGATATATTTAAATAGTTTTCGAGATCTATATATTTAAATAAAATATTTATTATTAAATAACGGTTATCGTAAAAGTCTTAAATGGCCTTAGTTGCCGAAAAGACTGTGTGAATGTGTGAGTGAATGTGAGAGTGAATGAGAAAAAAGTGTGTGTTTAAAAAAATAAATAAATAAATAAAATATTAATATTCAACAAATACTTCGATTCGGACTTGACTAGTCATAAATATTTTGGAGTGTATGTTTATTTGTTGACGGGCAAGAACCCCTTGGACCTGGGATTCGAACCCAGAATCTCCAGCATTTCTGGGGCATACTGATGCCACGGAAAGGCTGGAGGTCCTGGATTCGATTTCCCAGGATCAATGAACCGCTTGGCCCACTAACAAAATAAACATACCAAATATATATTTAGTTATTAATTTTTCTTAAGGACAAAAGCAAAATGTGCTGCAAACGATTTTAGGGGCAAAATAAGAATATAGGTATATTAATATAATATACTTTTAAATAATATAATATTAATATAAGGTACTTTTAAAGAGCAATGGGGAAAATAATTGATTCAAGGTTTTTTAGAACAGATTTACAAAATGAAAAAAAAAAAAAAAAAAAAAAAAACTGAAAAGGTACTTCAGTAATATGTACTGTGGCCGATATTATTTACAACCTAACTAAAATATCACATTTCTTGGGATATTTTGTTCACAGCCTGTCAGACCATTTAGCAAGACAAAAGGTATATGCATAAAAATGTAAATATTAGCACGAATACAATACTTTCAATATCAAGGAGTCAAAAAAAATACAAAACATATGCAGCCCTAATTATTTCTTTTAACAGTTATTGTTGCCGTTCCATGCTGCAGAAATTGTAATTTTCATTTATTCTGGCCTCCGGCTCTGAAGATGGCCTAGACCAGTGGCCGAAACGTCAGCCTGGGACGGAAACAATAAAAGAAATAATTTTGGCTGCATATGTCTTGTATTTTTTTGACTCCTTAATAATACTTTCAGCCACAAAGACATACCTCACTTTCAATATATTAACCTATAAGAGAAAGTAAAAGTAGATGAAAAAAATAAATTTGAATAAATATAAGTGGGTAAGGATTATATAATTTAATGCTACCTATTATCATTAGACTATGAGTTAAGCTCGCTCTCACTTAAATAGACATTTAATTAAATTAATTAGATACCAATTTAATTATTATTATTACTAGTCTCTATTTTAATCATTATGAAAGACAATTTACAAAATTGCTATCTAAGAATAGAGAATTTTAGTATTTGTTTCCCATTTGTGGTTGTTCGGTGATATCATTAATCATGATTATTGGAAAAATTTTCCTTACACTTTTCTCTTCTTTTTGTGCGTGTTGTTGTATGGATTAGGGGGATGAGAGAGGGTGTTAGAAGAGGTGAGTTTTTGTAATTCGTTTTGTTTTCTCGGGAGTTAAAAATGAAAGCAAGAGATTGATTATGAAACTGGACGTTAATTATTTAAGTATAATCAAATGTTGAACATTAAATATAAGAATTAGAAATAAAAGATATTTTTGTGGTTTATTATTTAGTAATTAATAAAACAAAATGTGTTACTAAATAACAAAGTCGTCTCTATTTTTGCAGTCGTACGAATTGAAGGTGTTCTCTGATGACAATGGAGAAATAGTGACTGAAACGTTGTAATTAGTTTATTAATGTGTATGTATTATTAATAATGTATTATGTATTATTAATAATAAACTACGATTAATACCAAAAATATCTTATTTCTAATAATATCAATCGTGAAAAGGTAAATCAATAAGTTTAGATTGGCCTCGATTTCAAAAAGAAAAATTTTAGATTCAAGCGATTAGTGTTTGAACGAAAAAGGATAATAAGATGAAAGATAGCCAATACAAGCAATATATAAAATGTATTATTCGGTTGACATTTCTGACGATTTTTTACAAACAGAGGCCATTTGGTATTTTCATTAACTAACTATCTTGAGAGGTGAACACACTCTTTCATCCTTATCCTAAGAAAAATCTTAATTTATTGATATATCATCAAATTTTTTATCGGCTTCCGTCGAAAGAGAAATCAATTTATTTATTTTATTTTAATTTTTTGTTTTTTAATTTGTTTTAACCCCCTCACCCGTGAGAGTGGTGGTGACAAATGTCAATATTGATAACCTAAAAGCCAAGGGGAGCGTGTTCGGGCCCCAGGCAGTTCGATGAATATTTATTTTAATCATACACCAAAAGGTGTAAATAAATATACCTGGTTAATTTGATATCGTAATATTTATAGTGGTTTATCGTTTAAACAGTGGTCCTGTACCACGGTGGGCGTTCCATCTTTCTTAGTATGAGTTTTGCTTTCTTTTTAAAAACATTTTTTAACAGTCTTTTCGGCAACTCAGGCCATGTAAGACTTTAACGATAACTCGTATTTAATATTTGGGGTTCAGGCATTTTATTTAAGCCATTTGGTATCCAAATGGCTTAAATAAAATCATCTGACTGCCTGGGACCCGAACCCACGAACCTTGGTATAGAAGGCTAGCAAGCTACCAACTACACCAAACCCGAGGGCTTTTAAAAACATTGAAATGGAATATTTTTTAAGTATTGTTTAAAAAATTTTCATTAGGTTTTCATAAAATTAATATATGCTCTAACTTTCTGTAAGTCTAATAAATTTTATAAAGCAAAGTTATTTCTCTACTTTATAAAATTCCCAGACTCTCCTGTTTTTTTTTTTTTTTTTTTTTGTCTCATTATCAAATAATTTTAACAAGAGGATGGCAGACTATCTCTGATTTAAAGTCTATATCGCCGAAGAATTAAAAAAAATGTTCTTTTTCGGCAGCCATTCAATGGAAATAAATTTTTCTCGCTTGGGACAGGAAGCGAACCCGAAACCCCAGAGCACGAGAAGCTCTCTGAGCCACGGATCACATTATTTGTAAACAAAATTAGGAGCTAATTGAAATATAATCCTCTTTAAAAGAATTGTGATACCGCTTTAATTTAAAGAGCTTTTAATTAATCAATTAAAAAAAAGATATAAGGGAAATAGCGATTCTAAGTAACTAGGACATTTTGAATTTAATGAGATGATGAAGATATTCTATCTATTAATATATTTATTTTAATTGATATTAAAGTGATTTAAATAGGTGCATTAATTACAGTATTAGTAATACCTCGATGACCTGTTTAAATCCTTATTCTAATCATCATCTATGATTCTAATCAAGAAACGATAATCAAAGTAAATAGAATTATTTGTTTCTCATTTGTGTTGGGTCATATGATGTCATCAATCATCATTATTATTGGAAATATTTTCCCTACTCACTTTTTCTTCTCTATGGTGGGTGGATTTTTTTTTCACCCTCAATCTCTCTCTCTCTCTCTCTGCAATTCGTTTCGTTTTCTCGAGTTGAAAGAGGGAGGAATAGAACGAGAGAACGGGAGAGCGAGAGCGAGAGAGAGAGAGAGAGGGAAGAGAAGGAAAAGGACGTTCGTTTGCTGTGAACCTACGAACGAACCCAACGCAACGCTACGGCAACGCATCCCATCGGATCGGCCACGTATTGATCCTGGGCATTCTGGGCTCCGGCTGGCTCTCTCTCTCTCTCTCTCTCTCCGGGGGTCTGTTTGGCCGAGCGTTCGTCCTTTTAACCAAATTCATTTTGATTATCAAACTGACATGCATAATGGCGTCATCCGAAGGGGGGCAAATTTATTGACTCGTGTGCGTTGGCTCTCTCTCTCTCCTCTCTCTTTGCTCTCTCTCCTCTCTCAAACCCACCCACCCACCTGGTTGGTTCAGTTGTTCTCTTCCCTTTATATATAAATGGTATGAATCATTAATTTCTCCTCTTCTAACTCCTATTAACTTTTTTTTTTTTAATAGATAAACTAACTAGGAAAAATTAAAAAAAAAAAAATTAAAAATATAAAATGAACTTGACCTAGTTAACTCTGTTTATTTACATAATAAATAAATATATAATAAAATTTTAATTTCATCTCTTTTTTTTTTATTTTTATTTTAAGAATAAAATTAAAAATAGACAAACTCGGAAAGTTTATTTATAAAAAAAAGAGAAGAAAGAATTTTTAGTTTATTTATAAGATAAAATTTGCATCCGGATTGTAATACTATTTGTGATCCAAGAGAGAGAGGGGGAGAATATATGTGTGATGTATGTGCGTATGTATATGTGGATTTATTTTCATCTTCCGTTGATCTCATAAATAATCAATTTTCCCTTCCGATTCTTTCTATTCTATTTTTTTTTAATTTAAAAATTACTTATTATCAAAATTGGTATTATTAAATATTTTTCTTGTTTGTTAACGATATATAAAAAAAAAACGAGAGTGGACATATTTTTCATTATGAACAGACTATACCAGAAAGAAAGAACAACAAATTAGATAATTAATAATAAAGAAGGAATTTGTTTATTCTAGTGTTGACATTGTCGGCATTACAATGAAAGGTGAAGTCACAAGCGGATTTAAGTTCGACTGCGCCCTAGCACTGTCCTTTTTCGCTTATAGTAGTAATTAATGTATTAAAATACAATATAATAATTAAATGTATATTAATGTATTAAAATACCTCCAGCATTTTCATTTCTCATTCAAAATGTATCGTATATAATTCACTAATGTCCGTCTGTCCCGGCAATTTCGTTGGAATTATCGAAATGAAATCCAAGATCCCTCATGGGATTACGGAAAAATTATTTTCATTTCGAATAACTCTTTTAAGTTATTATTTTTGAAGTTATGATTTTCTCTAAAATGTATAGGGAGGTTATTCAAGCCTATCAATTAGCATCTCCTACTTGACATCATTTAATCAAATTCAAAGTTCTTTTAAAGATTACAGAAAAGGCAAAAACATCATTAAATCAGAAATTGAGGAATTTTCTTAATCTAAAAAAAAAGGTGGAAAATTTGAAAAATTCAAGTTGAAGATTTAGAAGATAAATCCGGTGGCGTTAGTGCGATTAATCAAATAATGAAAACATTGCAAAACTTAAATATTCAGGGCCAAAAAAACTTTTGATTAGGCCCTATTAAAATTTACAGAAACATTTTCCAATATGAATAATAATTAAAAAGATTTTTTATCAATTCTGAATTCAATCGAAAGGAAGCTTTGAAAATTCTCGATTTTAAGGAGGAATTTCCATAAAATATTTATTGTATAATATTCTCTGTTTTTTCCTAAAGAATAAATAAATATTTGATTGTATAATTTAAATGTTAAATAATTATTATTTGTTTATGTTTATCGAAGTCAATATCACAAAATAAAAAATCTGGTGTGACTGGAGCCCCGAACTGTCACACCAGATTTTTGTGTCGAGATATATTTTGTTGTAGAGGTTGTTATGGTGATGATATATTTATTATTATTAAATAAAGTATTCGTTACAATAGTGACAATAATCAGTACATGATTTTGAAGTCAGGAAGAAGATTATTGAAAAGAACTTTGTAGTATTAATTGTATTGTTTGTTATTATTTTGTAAAAGAAGGAAGATGTTGTAGAGGTTGTTATGGTGATGATATATTTATTATTATTAAATAAAGTATTCGTTATAAAACATATTTAGTTTCCAATAGCAAATTAGTTTCAAACTTTACCACTTCTAATTCAAAATTTCATAAAAATCGTAAGTTTTTTTCAAATGTGTAAAAAGTTCCAAAGGCGACCGACCCCCTTTTGAAACCCCATAGGGCTTTAACATTGGCTCTATGGAAGGAAGAGCCGGAAAAAAACTGAAATCTTTCCTATGAAGTACAAGAGTAAAGTATGCTTCAAAAGATTTGAAGGGCAAAATGAGAACATACATTTTAAAGAGCATCTAAAATTGATTTTTGAATTTTAAATCGTTGGAGCGAATTTTGAGAAATTCGAAAAAAACTGAAAAACTACAACAGTAAAGTACTAGTACTTTTTGGCCAATTTTGTTCAAAAGCTTATTGTCGAAAGTGAGGAAGGGTTGCTAACTTAAATATAAAATTTCAATCCGGTAGCTTAATTCCTTCATGCTAAAAATCGTTACACAAAGACACACAGACAGACAGACTAATTTACGAAAACCACTTTTTTGAACTCAGGGGATTTCAAAAAAGTGTATATCCATCAAAATCTCGACATCGAATTCTTGGCATCATCGCAATACTTTATATATTTCATATATAGGGTAAGAGAAAGTAAAAAAGTAAATAATTAATTTCTTCTTTATTATTTTAAATTTTTTCTTATTTAATAAATTATGCAAATAATTCATTAAATTTGTGCAAAATCATAATTAAATTCATCTCTTCTAATTTAGAGATAATAGTATTATGAATAAATATATTTATTATCTCAACAATTAAATTTCTATTATGTTAATTATTTTATTTATTATCGATAGAATATTTTTGGAGTTAGAATTTTATTATTTGAAAATTAGTATCAAGATTTTTAGATAGAAATAATAATAATAATTCATTTATTTCGACAGAGAGTATATTTGATGTGAAATTATTATTATCCTAATTTAGTTATACGGTTTAATATTAATGTGAACTCTTTAATATTTGATCGTTTAAATAAAATAATTTAATTTTAAAGAGATTTCTATTGTTTTATTAAAAATAATTGAAAATTAATTGAGAGAATGGGCTATTAATTTAGTAAATTAAATAAATCATATAGCCATTATAAAAAAATGGAGGAAGACCTCAGTAGTTTAGTCATGGAGACAGTTTAAGTTAGTTTAAATTTTGATAGCAAAAATAGCCAAACTAAGTCCAAAGATAAAATTTCATGAAAAGAGTAAACAAAGAAAAATTGTGGTACTGCGTACGATAAAGATATTTAAATTTATCATTTAAGTTTGAAAAAAAAATTTTTTAAGTGTAACAATTATTGAATTATTCCACCATTCCCTCAATTTTAAATAGGAAAATTTTATTTAGCCTAATTGATTGTTCGATAATGGGTGGCCCTGAAAAACCAGCGTGTGAAACGTTCCCCTCGGTAATTATCACAAATATATATACATGTACAGTGAGGGACAATATAAAGTCCCACCCATTCGTTTTCTACTTGTGATTATTTCATTGTTTTTAAAAAAAATATTATATATTTTTTAATGGAAACTTTCATGATTCAAACCTAAAAAATTTCCAATAAAGATTTTCATTTTCTTTTATAAAAACAATGAAATAATCCCAAGTAGAAAACGCATGGGTGGGACTTAATATTGTCCCTCACTGTACAGTGTAACCCTAAATGATCTTAGCAGCCGAGAGGAAAAAAAATTAAAAAATCTGGTGTGGTTGCACAGCACACAACTTTCTCTTACCTTCGGTAAAAGCAAGTTGTGTTCAGTGCTTTTCACACCAGATTTTTTCTCTCGACATATATTTAAAATGTAAAATTTATATTTTATGCCAACCATTCCTCCTAATTTTCCTATGAAGTAGAAGAATAAATTGTGCTTCAAAAGATTTCAATGGCAAAATGAGAATATACATTTTAAAGAGCATCTAAAAAATAATTGATTTATGAATTTTAATAAAAACTGTTGCAACAAATTTTGAGAAAATAGAAAAAACTGAAAAAGTACATCAGTAAAGTACTAGTACTTTTTGGCCGATTTTGATCAAAAGCTTATTTTCTCACCTTAGGGGTTTTAATTTTTCTTCTTTTAATTTTTTTTACTTTCTCTTACCTATATATTAACATATATAGGTAAGAGAAAGTAAAAAAAATTAAAAGAATCAACAAATACATTTTTTCTAAATCGTAAAATGGGAAGATTGAGAAATGTTATTATCTCTATTGTTAAACAAACACCTGAATGATGAATCTCGGATTGACCTATATAAAAAATTTTTAAAAATTATATTGTGATAAAGGGTGATTTTAAAAAATAAAGATCCCTTTTAACCAATAGTCTGCGAATTAATTTAATACGATATAATACTAATAAATTAACTTTATTGGCAACAATAATAATTAAATCCAAATTAAACATTGAACCTAACCTTAAAGTCGTTTTTCGCTAACCTTGAGACTGTTTTAAATGGATGATGTTATTTAAATTAAGAGATCACTTATCTCCTAATTCTCTACGATTGCAATTTTAAAGTTGAATGAATCTTTTATTGAATTTTTTTTTGATAAATAAATATAATTATAAGAGGTTTATCTCAACCTTTGGATGTGAAACGATGTTAAACCTTTTATCAATAAAATTTATAATTAAAATATAAAATACAGGTTATAATTTTGTCTTTTTATTTTAATTATTAAGCAATGTAATTCATCAAATAATAAAAAGACTTCATATTACTAAGATAGGTGAATTTAAGGCAGTGGTTTCCAAACTTTGAGTTCCTAAAATATTTAATCACATGACTCCTCCCCCCGCATTTGCAAACAAAAATTTTTATTTCTAAAAAATTTATTAATACAAACTAGTATATTAATATTTATTATTTTACTTATAAAATCAGTCATTTAGAAAATTGCTGGCTGTGGCTAATATTCGCGCTCCCCCCCCCCCCTAGACTAGTTCGCGCCTCACAGTTTGGAAAACGCTGTTTTAAGGTGTAATTTAATTTTTTATTTTTTAATCGAGTCTTAAATTCAAAGCACTGTAATTTAATTCAAAAGATTCCGTTTTCAGTTTAACCTCAAAACACGAAAATTTTGATTAGAAATTAAATATATATGAGAAAAAATATATTTTTGTGTGATAGAAATTTAAAATGGTATTTCGTAACGAATCATCAACAAAACGAATAGGGAGAAATTATTTGCGTGTGAGTGTGAATGAGAAAAAAGTGTGAGTGTTTAAAAAAAAAAAAATTAATCAAAGTTCACTATAGGATGGGTTAACGTAGATTTGGATCATATATTTAATAAGTTAAAACTAGATATTTTGACGACACACCTTTTGTTGAATATATTTTATAAGTTAGTTTTCTCAATTTGTTTTAGGTGTGATTAGGTCCTTTTTTGGTTGGTATCTCGCTGTGTGTAAGATCGTTGAACAAGAGAAGAGAGCTAGCCTCACTTGACAACAAACTAACGAAGGAACGAACGAATTCATGGCAGGTCGTTGGCTCCGGTGAGTTCTGGTGCTCGCTGCTTTGCTTGCTTGCTTGCTGCCTCTTGGGGCCCCCTTCTTTTTCTCTCTCTCTCTCTGTCTCTCTCACTCTCTGTCAATAGACAGCTTTCCTGTTCGTCTTCTTCACATGGAGATCTCGAGCGAAAAATAAATGAAATAACGTCGTTCGTTGGAGCCCACGCAGCAGCAGCCGGTGCTAAACGCAGCCCAGTCAGTCGACCAAGCAACCAAGCTAGCTCTTAGCTCCATTACATCCTGCTTGCTTTTTTTTTCTACGGAGAGTGAGAAAGAGAAAGAGATAAATAGACGACACGACACAAGTCCATGATGGAATGAGAATAAATAGATGCAACGGCCGCTCACTTTTATTCCCGGCTCTCTTCTCTTTTTTCTCTCTCACTCGCAAGCAAGCCTCTTTCATCAATTATCTTAGTGGTGGCAAAGTCAAAATGGAATTCATTCCATATCCAGTTTTGTTGTTTTGTTTTAGAGAAAGGAGGATAGAATTAAAAAAAATAAAAATAAGGTAACAATTTTTTTTTATCACATATAAAATGGACAGAATAAAATCAATTAAAAGTTACTCGGTCATTTTTGTGGTTAACTAATTTAAAAAAAAAACAAAAAATGTTGTATAAATAGAGCTCTTAAACTGAATACAGGAGGTTCTATCCTAAAAAAACAAAAATTTTTTTTTCACTTTGCACAAGAACATAGGAATCGTGTAAACATCCATTCTAAACTTGAATAATCTCCGAGGAAGGATATGGAAATGCAGGCGCCCAAAAATAAAACACTCTCGACGACCTTTGACGTTTCGGGTAAAATTTATTCACCCATCTTCAGAGATTTAACTCTTTCCCACTAGAATGTAAGTCTCACTAATAACAAAAATTGTCATCTTTGTAACAATTGTATAATCAATATAACTTATACCATGGCATATGTATTCTATTTTAAAGTTCACTGAAGATGGGTGAATATAAATTTTACCCGACTGGACATTCAAAGGGAATCGAGAGTGTTTTATTTTTGGCTGCCTGCATTTCCATTTTCCATTTTCCTCAGTATATCTACAATCCAGTAAATTTAAAAAACAATCAGGGGGCCTGGCAACAGAGTAAAGCAACAGCCACCAAGATTGTTGCAGTGAAAATGCAGCCTCGGGTTTGTGATCCCAAGGAACCAGCGTGAATATTTTATATGTGTTTGTATTGAAAAGTTTTCTAATTTATTTAGTTGGGGGTTTTGAATCTCTATATTGGGTAAACCAACCACTGAACTGAAAACTGTTCAATTAAGGGAAAATGATTAAATTAATGGTAAGGATATATGTTGAGACAAATATATCCAAAGGGGACTAAGAAGGGAATGTTCCCTCGCATATGGCAGTGACTAGTAAATTAATCACCTGGCACAATTTCAGCGCCCATCTGTGTATCCTTATCCATGGATCACATTTGTAAGATTCTAACAAAGAATAAAGGAGTGAAATTCACAAATCTCTCTCATGGCAAACCTTAGAACTTTATCTAACAAAAATTATTTAGCGAGTTCAGTTTATAGGCCTAATAAAATTAGCTTAAAATCAAATGTTATAAATGAACGTGCCTGGACCATATAGACTCATATCGTATTAACTTAATAATATCGTCTAAAATGTCTATGTAGTGTATATTGCCTAAGATGCCGAAGAATAATCTCAGAACCTTTGCCTCTAGAAAATAGGAAGATTATTTATTCAAATTAAACTTGAGTCAGGAATATAATTTAAAAATGTTTTCAATTTTTATTTTATTTCAAACATATTTATGAAAAACATATCGTTATAAATTTTTTATTGAATTTAATAATTTTTAAGTAAAAATCTTTATCGAAAATAATTAAAATATATTAAAATTTATTCAATGTAATTTTTTATAATTTTTTTTAAGTATCTCTAATCGATTAATAAGAAAGAGTTTTAAAATATAAATCTAATGGGTTATGACATTAATCTATGTTTAGTCATAAAATGGTATGATATTGATTTATAAATTCATTTAATTAATATATTTAAAGCAAATATTGTTTTTTGTTTGTATTTAAATATTTAATTGTTTAAGTAAAATATTTAATTAATATTATTCATCATACGGTGTGCAAAATACAATCGGTAGTCAAAGAAGCAATATGTAAAATAATTCTTCAAGGAAATACGCGGCCCTAAGTGACCAAAATTGAGTAAAAATCATTACTATCAGGAGTCGTCCGCGTATTACGTAGCGCGTTAGGGGGGGGGGGGGGGGGGGTCTGGCCAAAACGTTTCTAATTGTGACATGGGGGTTTCTCTAAGGACAATTCAAAGTTGAATTTATAAATTTTTTTGAGATTGAAAAACCCCCAAAAAAAAAAAAAAACCCAAAATTTTCCCCAAGGGGAAAAATGAGGAAATTTGAACCACGAAATTAACTAAAAAAAAAAAAAAGAAAAAATGATATGAATTTTGTATAGGAAATTTTAAGAAAAAGTTTAAAAGAAGTTTGGTTTTTTTTTTTATTGGGGGGGGGGGTGTAGTTGTATGTTGTGACATAATATTCGTAGGGGGTTTGTTTGTATGTGACTAACTGTAACGGGGGGAGGGGGGGACTAGAATATCGTCAAAAAAGGAGTTAGGTAATATGTGGACGACCCCTAAGTATAATTAAATCAATATTTATTATATTGAATTTTACTGGGTAGATATCGACTTGGATAAGCGTTGTCTTTTTTTGAATTAAAATTCGTGAGACATATTTATGGCCAGGCCTTTTATATAAAATTATAAATTTGCTAAATGAACTATGAAAAAATAAAAATTTGATGTCTAATTAAATAAACAAGTAAATGATCATTATTCTTGTTAGTTTAAGTATTTAATACTTGGATCATTAATAATAGGTTGATATAATCTTTGTCATAGTAAAAATCCTACTTCCTGTGTGATTTTTTTTTTTTTTTTTTTTTTTTTGTTTTTAAAAGAATCTTAAAAATTCTTTAACGATACTTCAAACTCTAGTTTTTTTTTTTTTTTAAATATGAAGTTTGATGATTAATTTTATTATGACAAAGACATACTGTCATTTAAGAAAAATATTCAACCAAGTTTGCTTTTTTTTAAAAGGACTACATTCTTATTTTAGAAAGTTCGATGAGAAGATTGAATATTTTAAAAGAAAAAAAAGTAATAAATATGAAATGATTAGTAAGTAATGAGACTATGACTGTTGGTTGATAAATAAAATAATAAATGTGAAATTCGAAATGATATTAGAGTATAGAGGAAGAGAAACAAAACATGTGAAATAATTAGGGGCATATAACGAATGAGAAAAGACGGTAGCAAATTTAAGAATAATAATAAAATCTCGAATTTGACATGAATTTTCTCTCTACATATATATAGGTAAGAGGAAGTTAAAATTTGTGGGTTGGTTTTAGACCATTCATTAAACAAAATTTTTCTTTGAATAAGTGAATCGCAAATTTATCAACTCTACTACAATATTTACAAATGTTCTGACTCCTACCACTCACTCCCCATTCAAAGTCAAAGATATGAAAATAAGAAAACATGTGAAAAATTGCTATACAATTTGAACGCCATACAAAATGTTGCCCTTATCTCCTTAAGTGATGTTTGTTGCTGAAGTTGGTTTATTTATGAAAGAAAAACTAAATTTTCAGCAATTTTTTTTATTAGTTTTCAAGGTATTATTTCCAAATATTTCGGAGACCTATCGGCACTCCTTCTTCAGTGAATTTCACCTGTGAAGGTGAATATACGTATACATTGAATGTATTAAAATATATAATAATAACAAAAATACTTGAAATGTCAATAATATACATATAATGAACAATTATTGTTATTAAGGGAGTTTTTAATTATAGACCATATTTTGTATTAATTATTTATTAAAAATATAAATACAACGTTTCGACTGCTTATTCTGCAGTCGTTTTCAAATACTGTGCACTTGCTCCGACTTTATATTTTGAATAAATAATTAATACAAAATGTGGTCTATAATTAAAAACTCCCATAATAACAACACAATCGGCAAAATCTTAAATAAACAAGTACAGTGAGGGACAATATTAAGTCCCATCCATGCGTTTTCTTCTTGTGATTATTTCATTTGTTTTATAAAAGAAAATGAAAATCTTTTTTGGAAATTTTCTAGGTTTGAACCATGAAAGGTTCCATTAAAAATATATTTTTTCTTAAAAACAATGAAATAATCACAAGCAGAAAACCCATGGGTGGGACTTTATATTGTCCCTACTTTACAATTATTGTTTAAACAAAATAAAGTATTTTAATATTTTTATTATAGGCCTATAGCCTCTAGTATTTAAATCAAAACGATTAAGACCAGAAAAAAGAAGAAAATTTTGAGCGCAGTTATAGATGATTTTGATAATAAACAAAATTAATATTATTTATTTTCTCCATTTAATATCAGAGGTAATTATAAAATATTTATATTAATTGATCTCAATTTATTAAGCTTCTATAAGCAATATTATAATCTATCTAAAAATTTTAAAGTGGAATTCTAAAAAACTGTTGAGGCCTAAATTCGAATGTGAAACAACGACGAAGGCAGGCAGGCAGCGATCGAAGAAGGTGAAGAAGAGGAGTAGGAGTAATGGTGGCCATTTGGGTGACCTGCTTGGAGGCTTCCCGGCCCGGAGCCATCTGTCTGTCGCAATGGCCGAAGAGAAGTCCATCCAAGCAACCAACTTTAGAGCAACCTTAATGGCGACCGGAGAGACTTATTATTTGCGTAACGTTTTGGTGCGGCAATCAATTTGTGGCATTTACATAACAGCGTAGCGTAGAGACACAAAACAAACAACAAATTGGCGACTTAATGACGAACGTATCACAATTCCTCATCATTTTTTTTCCTCCTCCCCCTCCTTCATCATCACTACAAGATTATATTATTAATTAGAATTCAAATTTCTAACTTTTACATTAACTTGTTGATTCCGCTAAAAAATTATTATAATTTTTTCCAATAAAATAAAAAAAAAAAAGCTCTGATTATATAAACAAATAAAAAATTTATATATATATTTTTTTTACACACACTTTTTTTTCATTCATACTCACACTCACACATGCACACAGTCTTTTCGGCAATTTAGGCCATATAAGACTTTTACGATAACCGTTAATATTGAATATATCTATTAGGGGTCCAGGCATTCTTATTTAAGCCATTTGGTATCCAAATGGAATAAATATAAGAAAAAAAATAAGTTGTTGACATTGTTGTCTTTTTCATCATCACTATTATTATTATTATTAAGGTAAATGTTTGAAGGTCATTCATTTAATTTCAAACTAAAATAAAAAAAATATTATTAAGCAATCGAGATTAGATAATTACCGATGAGAGAGATAATATAAAAAAAGAGAAAGAAATAATAAATTCGGTATATATGGTAAAAACGATGATGATAAAAAAAAAAACAATCGATGTTTTTTACTAACAATTCCTTTTATTAAGAAGAGACAATTCCAAAAATAGAAATAAAATGGCTTCTTTAGATATTTGTCTTTTAAGATGACAAGGCGGAAGTTATTGAAATCCTGGAGTCCAGTTGTATTTCGATTTATCTAATCTCTAAGATTATGTATTATTTTGTCTGGAGGAAGATAAAAGTCGGTTTAATTGAATTGGCTTTGTTAGTTAGTTGGCAGGCAGCTGCAAACTGTTCGGGTTCCCCTTGTGTGGCGAATGTCACCGCCTCCCCAACTCCAATCAATAAACAATATTAGATGTGATGTAGAGAGAATGTAAATAGTTTAAAAAAAAAAAGAAAAGATGGTAGTTGAGTGTTTACCTGATGCTGCGTTGGGCTGACGGCAATGTGCACTCACACAAACACGAACAACAAGATGAAGAAGGAGCGGCACACTTAGGGAGGAGGATGGGGGGGGGCTCACTTGGGTCCTTAGTGTTTGAGATTAGTTTAGGGTTCACCCAGACTTGCACTGTTCACCCTTCCAAAGCTGACTGCGTTGTGAGCAGGGTTGTGAGCGTCTGAGCGGCGTGCGCCTCCCCTCCAGGCTTTATCCCCACCCCTGCGCCAAGATGGAGCTAGTGTCAAGCTGGCCAACTCGCAATTGAGACGAGCCAGCCCAGCCAGCCCCTCTTTCTTTTTCTCTCTTTGTCTCATTCTCTCTCTCACTACTCTTCCGCGAAAAGGTCTCTCTCTCTCTCTGTCTCTCTTTCTCTTACATCAATGCATGCAGTCACATCTCTCCCGACATTTCTTTTTTTTAATTCAAAAAACAAATGTTTATTCTAAATAAATATTATGATTATTAATAATTAAATAAAGGAGGTTTTGTGTCACGTGTCATCCCCACATTCTATTTTTTCTTTAATTATTTGTAGCCAGAAGAACATAAAAGGAATTAAATCTGGCATGATTAATCTTAAATGTCTTTTATTAGGTGAACCATTGATATTATCAATAAAGACAGGTTTTAATAAATTTATATGCAATAAAAAATATATCGTATAATATACAGTAAAATTTTGAAATATTCAGGAAAAATTGGTTAGAAAACTCATAAAATATGTTAATAAATGCAAAAAATATGTAAATATATTTGTTTGTCTTAGTAACAATAAATTGAGACACATAAAAGTGACAAAATGTACAAGTTTCCATTACCGGGGCGAGGGCTTCAGAAAAACTAAACTCGTGAGAAGATAGAGAAAAAATAAAATATGAATGCATCAGGGAGAAGAGACATAGGGCAAAATAAGTAAATATTTTCATTTCAAAGAAGCAGAAAAATTCCTTACAAGTTTTCTTGTCAAAATACTTGCGGTCCTGACTTCCCAAATAAAATTAATTAAACCATCAGATCAGGGGCGTATTTATGGAGGGGGGCCGAGGGGGCCCGGGCCCCCCCCCCCCGAAATTTCCCAAACACATATACATATATAGGGATATACAGACATCAGCGCAACAAATTTTTCCGCAGGATGGACAACTTTGGTTCCGCAATAGAAAAAATGGTCCGCAAAAAATTTCGTGTGAAAAAAAATATAGTTTCTTAAAAAAAAATTTTCCGCAGAAAAATTTTTGAGTTCGGGCCCCCCCCCCCCGAAAAAAATTTCTATATACGCCCCTGCATCAGATGGTCTAAGTTCAAAACATATTATAAATACTGAATGGGCCCTTGACCTATGGCTTAGAGGTAGAGCATTGGCCTCTGATACCAAAGGTTAAGGTTTCGCATCCCGTCTCATGCAAAAAAAATTCATTTCAATTAAATTGGCTACCAATCCAATTGAAATAGAGACGCGGTCTAAATGGTCTAAATGCCGAAAAAGACCTTAATGAAATAAAAAAAACACTAAAGTTCTTAATTAATTAAATAATGACGGGTAACCAAAGAGCCTCAGAGGCCGAAAAAAGGTCCAACGAAATCTCTATGCGCAGCAAAGGAAAACATTAATTGAAATTAGCGTGGAGTCAATTATAGAAAATGGTTTCATATGTGTAGGTTATATTTTTTAAATCATAGGATTTTTTAACGTTATTATATTTTCCTATTTTAATATAATACAATATTAATGATCCAGACAAATTAATTCCATTTAATTAAATAAATATTCAATAGACTGCCTGGGATCCGAACCTACACCCTTTGACCCCTCTCGACAAAGGTGTGGATTGTAATCAACAAGAGGTGAATATGTAAGAGTTGTCTAAATTGAGGAGAAAAAAAATCTGGTATGACAAGCACAGATCGCAACTTTCGATTACCCAAGGTACATGACACATTGTGGTTTCTCTGAGGAATAACTTTGATGGGAATAATAATAAGGTGAGTTCCTGTTTCTTTACTATGGAGGAGGCATCTCAAATAGAGTTGAGTAATTTTTTGTCATTAGGGGTATTTGAACTCGAGTTGTTTTCAACTCAGGATTATAAGCTTTATCTCCTTGGCTAAGCGTCTATTTGTAAATATTTCGATCCCATTGTCAGTTCAAACAACCTGTATTTTGTAAATCGTTACACATTCCTATCAATTATGTTATAGAAGATGAGCTTACCATGAACATAAATTTTATAATATTATAGAGATAATTATTTATGAAAGGCGAGCTCATCAACTATAACATATTGGATAAGAATATGTGACGATTTGCGTAACATCCCTTGTTTGAATGTTTACAATTAGAAGGATATTTTTTTCAGCCCAAAAGTCCTTATAAAAATTATTCTTCCCTACGGCCATCAACATCGATCGAAGCTAAAAAATATTTTAATAATGGGTAATATCAATAAGTCGCTTGATAATATATGTTAGAAATTTAAGAAGTAAGAATAGCGTTTCGAGGAATGGCAGGATATTTGGAAAGTTAGGAGAAAGACATTAATTGAAAGATTTGATGAGAGAATAATAGAAAATTTAAGAGATCAATTTTATGAAAGAACTTCATTAGCAAAGGAAACAGTAAAGGAATTTGTATTAAAGCCTATAGGGAGAAGGATAATGAAAAATAATTGCTTAAATTATAAAAATGTTGCACCCCTCGAATGAAAAAAATTTAATTAAAAAGAATAAATGTAAAAAAAAATTCTGTATGACATTTGTATATAAAATTTTAACCTTTATTTTGAACACACCCAGAGAAAGATATCATTTTCTGGGACCCACTTTTTTCAGGGACCTCATAATGTGTATTTTCATCAAAATCTCGGTATCAAAATTTTGACATGAATCAAATAATTTTAGAAAAAAAAAAGCAAAAATGGAAAAAATTATATCTATGAATTTCTTTTTTTACCTGTAAAATCGAATGATTTAGATAGAATAGAAGAAAAGGGGGAGGGAGAGAGAGGGAGGGTCGCACCCTTCAAAGGATAATTTATTCCTGTTTGTTTGAAATGCATCCAAATCTTATAAAAGAGAAAGAAACAATTTTGAATAAATATCTATTTATCCTATCCTCCCTTTTTATTTTATTTCCTGATATGAAAAATTATTTGTTTTATTTAATTATTTATAAAAATCTGGTATGACTGGTCGCATAGCACACAATTTCCTCTTACCTTTGGTAAAAGTTGTATTTTGTGCTTGTCACACCAGATTTTTTGTGTCGACATATTTTAAAGAGCATCTAAAAAATAATTTATTTATGAATTTTAATCATGTTTTTACCGGGATTCATTCACCTCTCAAACCCAAATGATTTCTTAATGAAAATTTATTTACTTTTGAAATTTTGTTGGTTTCAAGACTTTTTTTTAATTTGCACTTCACTTAAAATAAATTATAAAAAAAAAAAAAATAAAATAAAATAGAAAAATTCATTTTAAAAGAGTAAAAATCCTGGATGCGCTACTGTGTGTGGTGTGTGAATATGAGTGTGTAGTGTGAGTGTGAATGAGAAAAACGTGTGAATTTTTATTCTAAATTCTAATTCTCTTATTTTATTCTAAAAAAAAAAAATTCAATATCAAGGACTAAACTATTAAAAATAAGAAAAAGATAATTACTTTTTCATAAAGATGCACCATAATAAGTTGGCAAAATTCATTTGAAGAAATCCATTCAGATGTTGGTTTCTGCTATCGCTCGCTTACTATCTAAACAAAAAAATCTCAAAATGTTAAATAAAAAACTCATATTCAAAATTAATTCTCTTTTGATGAATTAATTAATTATGAATACAAGTTGACATCCTCGGCTGAAAAATAAAATGGGAAACATTTATTTTTTTTAATAGTTTATACATAGTTTTTACAATTTTAACGAAACTTTTTAGTAGATCTACTCGTTCATGTGTTTGATAGTTTTTACATTTTAAATACACAACACAAATTCACACATTTAAGCTTCTTTTGAAGAGGTTGAGGCGTGGAGGCGTCTTCTTTATAAAGTATTGTCTTTGTTGATCTTCATAGAGTATGCCTTTGTTGACATGTATTCTTTGTCTTCATAGTCTTCGAAGAATGGATGTTCGTACTTCACTCACAATTCTTCCTTTTTATTCTTCGCTTAAAATGCATAAAAATCAGAAAATAAAGATCATAAAGATCTTAAAAAAAGCTTTAGAAGTGCAAAAATTGCATATTCATTAAGTGTGACCACTCTCCCAAATTCAAATATCATTGTTGTTTAAGTGAAGCTAAGCTAAAGGGACCTATATTTAAATATTATTGCGCCCGGGGAGAGTGATCCCCCTCACCTCTATCATTCCCTAATATAATAAAAATCGAAAGACATGCATTTAATTTTGGCCGAAAAGAACTTTCATAGGCCTAAGGCCTAATTAATTTTGCCCGAATAGAAGAAACTTGTTGTATTTTCATTGGACTTATCATCTTAACACAAGGATCCGAACTGAACTGAGTACTTATGATGAAATACCTGCCTAAATCTATTAATCATTTATCGAAAGGTTGTTATTACTCTCCACAAGAGAATCTTTATATTCACTTGCTGTTCGAAATCAATGTGATCAGAATCAAGAATCCAAAGAAACATGACAAGTTTCAGTTTTTGAGTTATATCAAAAAAAAAAAATAAATAAATAAAAAACAAGAACTCGTCTCTTCCTTCCAAACTCTAGACTGCCTAACATCTAACGGGGGTAAACAGTGATTTTTGATTGCATGCTGATTTTCTAGCGAACGGAAATCTGAGAGAGCTCAAGTTTACAAAAAATATTTACAAAAAAATAATGTCCCTTAATTCTAACAACAATTGAAATAATAAAGCAGAATAAAAAAATACAGTGGATCCATTGACATTTTAAAGTTTCAATAAATAGAGAAAAAATAAAATTTGGTTTCGTTGATATGATGAGAAAAATCTTTGGTATTACAAATTTAATTTTTATTTTGCTTTTTACAATTTTTACTTATATAACTATTGCTTGAGGAAGAAGAGTAAAGAGACAATGGAGTTATTATATATAAATCAAATTCTGAATTATAAAATTGAACATTTTACATTTACAAGATACTACTTTCGATGAAATTTTTCAAACAAAATAAAAAATATTAATTTTATTAAATTTAAATTAAATTAAATTAAATTATTTTTTGTACTGAATCTCTAAATTTGTAATCTTTTAA
>JAKCPI010026872.1:0-18384 GCA_023213315.1 Euborellia annulipes | reverse complement strand
TATATTTTATCATCCATTTATATGTCTGTCACGGTCTATTTGATCAATTTCTAGTCATTTTGCACTCTTATAGAGGAGGACGTTTTGTGACTGCCTTGTAAATATGTTCCATCTCCTTAAGATTATATTTCCACTCAGCTTTTTATTTTTTTTAGAATTTGTTGTACACTAGCATTTAAAATAGAAATAAAATTAGGTTATTTATATTCTCTCTTCTACTTCATTTTATAACTCTAACTAATAATATTTACGTTATTTAATTAAAAACCTGAATTTCAAAACTGCCTGCCTAATTATTTATTCTAAATGCATCATCATCGATTTTGGATTTTATTTATTTATTTATTATCATATTAATTATTATAGAAAGAAAAACATCACCTTATTTTTTTAAACAAAAATGAAAATTTAATAAATATGATTAATTAAAAAATAATAATTGTGAGATTTAATTTTATAATTTTCCATTAAACATATGAACTCTGGAAACTACTTGACGAATATTGATGGGGCTTTTTACTTTTTTAATATCTAGAGGGCGCTTTAATATTTTTGGATAAACTCATTTAATCTATTTTCTAAAAACAGACGTTAAAATTTAAAAATAAACAAATGGGTGTTAAAAGTTATGTAAAAACAATCAGCGTTAAAAATGCTATTCTCTAAACAAAGTTTTAACAGCGGCGTTAACATGTTGCTTTTATTTCAAAGCTATCAAAATCGTAATCTTACTTTTTAGGTTAAAGACACCATGTTTATTTTAAACAGGACGTTAAAAATATTAAAGGCACCCCCTAGACATGGCATTAATTTTAAACACTATTTACTAAATGTTAACGCTTTGGCTTTAAAGTTTTTGTTTACAGAATAGCTATTTGAGACAAGGAAGTGATTTTGAATAGCTTCTTTTTTAACGCTGGTTGTTTTTACATTATTTTTTAACACCCATTTGTTTATTTTAAATTTTAACTTCTGTTTTTAGAGATGAGACCTGAATATGTGTAGACACAAAAAATCTGGTGTGACAAGCACAGAACACAACTTTCGATTGCCGAAGGTAAGAGAAAGTTACGGGCTATGTGACCAGTCACACCAGATTTCTTTTATAACAGCATAAAAATAATAAGCTTATAAGGTGATCTGATAATGGCTGCTTTTAGACCCTAGCCTCCATCTTTTGCAAGAGTGCTCAACTATTTAATAGAGTAAAATACTAAAATTTCATTTTTTACTTTGCTAATTTTACTTTTTTAGGTATAAAAAAAACATTACGATTATCATAATAGGAATTTTTTTTTACATTTTTATTTATAGAAAAAATTAATCGTAATTAAAAAAAAAAACTTTCTGTTAAGTAAAATGCTCACAAATTTAATTCATTTTAAACAAAACTTCATAAAAAAATATTTTAAAATGGCTGAGTATTTGCGGTCCAAAGTTTCAATGTGGCCCATTGAAAGAAAAGTACACGATTAGCGGGCTTAGTAGCTAGTATATGCATTAAGTGTTCTATTCACTCCATTTGAACTCAGTTCATCTCATTTTCTTATATTCCATAAATTGTTGATTTTAAATAATAAACATGGAGATAGTAGAATTTAGAAGCCGAGAAGGAGGTGGCTGTTGATAACAGTTTATACAGCCTACTAAGGCATATGTAAACGCCAGAGAGATCCTTTCATCTCACTAGGAATTGCTGGCTAAAAGGGATTCATAATTAATCTCCTCTCTCCACCCCCCCTCTCCAACATTGAGTCAAATTCCACTTTAGATCTGACTCGGCAATTCAGCACTTATGTAAAGACTTTGTCAACATGGATATTCCGTCTCTCTGTCTCTCCTTGTTCATATGTTAATCCTCCCCCCCCCCCCCTCCCCTCGACTTTTTCTCTAATATCATCTTTTTTTACTTGCATTAATACCGAGTCGATGTTACTCGTTGAGATCTCAGCTATCCGTCAGCGAAAGAATTTTTTAAAATCGGTTCACTACTTTCTGAGATTACCTCTTTTATATAAATAAACATTCTTATTAGAAAAATTAATTAGTGTTTTAATTTAGAAATTGTTGGTAACAATGTATAAATATTGTTTAATTAAATTAATTATTATAATTTTATTTTTTTATTATTAATATTTTGTCAATTATTATTTAATTATTTTTTACTTTTTTAATTATAAAACATTTATATTTACTACCAACTATTTCCAACTAATAAAAGAAAATCCCTAAAAATTTGAATTATTTATTTATTTTTATATAATTTTCATTTATTCTTTAATAAAGTTACATATATACTTAGTAATAATATTAATTTTTGTTTTTAAAAATATTTATTTTCTACAAATATTTAAATAATAAATTTGCCTTTCTACTATTAGTGAGACATAAATTAAATAATTTAATATTTTTTTTTTTTTTTTTACACAGACAAAAATTAAAATCTTATATAAATTAATTATGAGTTTTAATTCTTTATTTAGCTACTCAGAAACTACTTGACGTATTTTTATGGGATTTTTTTTTTTAAAGTTTTCAAAATCATTTGGGGTGTAAATTAATTTCAATTTGTGTTTGTGTGTTTTAAGAGTACCAAATGTGTTTAAAAGCTAATAAAAATTTAAGCTTTAATAAAATCACTCATCTGTTAATTTCTAGTCAGATATCGAGGCCCAATGACACTCACACACTGACAGATGTCACTTAAGAGCGAATGCATTTAAGGGCTAACGTGCCCATATCAACTTTCTTTTTGTTTCTCACCGAACCGGCTCTTAAATTGTAATTCAAGTATGTACAATGCACATAACAAGAGTATTTCATGCTTGGTTTAATAATAATAAAAGAAATCATAAAAAAAAAGACTAAGGATTTGTCAGATTTCGGCTTGGATAGAAAATCCCCAAATGGGGATAATAAAAAAATAATCGCTTTTTTGGGATAAATAATTAAAATACCCAAATGGGGATTGCATTCAAATAAAAACAATTGTTATTATATAATATAAGCTTAGATTTGTGTTAAAAGAGAAAAAACTAAATAAATCCCCAGATGGGGATTACAGATAATAAATTACCAATTGGGGATATTAAAATTTATTTTTAATCACAGTTCGAGGGACATTGCATTTTCATTTAATTATTTATTTGTCGGCGTTTCGGTGGCTAGTCACTACCTTCATCAGGGCAAATATTGTAAAATACACATGATCTTAGGTATTTTTATTAATATTGCAATGAAGTTTGTTAATAAATCTTTTTAATATGTACATATTAATAGAAATTATTAACAATTTGTATGTTGATTGCATTATTTATAAAAATACCTAAGAACCCCATCAATTCAATTTTTGAAAAGAAGAAAATTAATGGCTGGCTGATAATTAACAGGAACAGGTAGATCTAGGCAGCAAGCAAAGAATAAACACTTTATTTAAATATCGACGACGTTTTGAGAGCGCATCGCTCCCATCTTCAGGGCGATAAATTGTTAATGTTGTTTAGATTGATGCATGTAGTTATGAAATAAAGCTTGCCTTGAATATCCCCACAACTCAATAAAGTTTTTTTCTGGCTACCTACATCTACCTGTTCCTGTTGAAATAAATTTTTCTCGCTTGAGACGGGAAGCGAATCCGTGACCTAAGACACGGAAATCTCCACCACGGAATCCAGATTGTAAAAACAAATAATTTCTTTTATACCCAATATAGACACGTAGATATAGATTTTTATTTTTCCGATAATTTGTTTACATTCCATTTTCAATTGATATTTGAAATATGTACATACTTGAAAACAAAACAAAAAAAAAATTATTTTTCTAAATTGCTCTTCAACAAAGACATCTCTTCTGTACTCATCAGCATTCATCAAAAATAACTTAAAAAATCTGGTGTGACTGGCGCACAGCACACAACTTTCTCTTACCCTTCGGTAAGAGAAAGTTGTGCACCGTGCTGGTCACACCAGATTTTTTGTGTCGAGAAATATTTAGTTTCCGATAGCACTTTAGTTTCAAACTTGCATTTTAAATGTTGACTGCTTGAAATAAACTATGGTTATTTTTCAAAATTTTAATCTCATATTTAGACATTTTATACACAATATAGAATCGTAAATAAATACAAAATTTCATAAGAATTGGAAAAAAAAATTTTAAATGCGTAAAAAGTTCCAAAGGGGACCCCCTTTTGAATCGAAATTAACATACAAATCCCTATAGGAAATTAACATTAGGCCTATGAGAGAAGGCGGAGAGACAGGCGATAATGTTTGCAAGTGAGAGAGAGACATATATGTTTTCTTTGAAACAATTAAAGACACAAATAAAATAAAAAAAAAATCTGGTGTGACTGGCGCACAGCACACAACTTTCTCTTACCCTTCGGTAAGAGAAAGTTGCGCACTGTGCTGGTCACACCAGATTTTTTGTGTCGAGATATATTTAGTTTCCGATAGCACCTTAGTTTCAAACTTGCATTTTAAATGTTGACTGCTTCAAATAAACTATGGTTATTTTTCAAAATTTTAATCTCATATTTGGACATTTTATACACAATATAGAATCGTAAATAAATACAAAATTTCATAAGAATTGGAAAAAAAAATTTTAAATGACTAAAAAGTTCTAAAGGGGACCCCCTTTTGAATCGAAATTAACATACAAATCCCTATAGGAAATTAACATTGTTTCTATGCGAAGATAAGGTGGAAAGGGAATTTAAAAAGAGTAGAGACAGACGATAATGTTTGCAAGTGAGAGAGAGACATATATGTTTTCTTTGAAACAATTAAAGACACAAATAAATTTAAAAAAAAAAAATGGGAATTTAAATAATAATTGATTTTTTTTTAATCTAATAAAAAGAAAAAGATTTAAATTCCGTTACCATGGCAACCATTTCTATCTTTCCTATGAAGAACAAGAGTAAAGTGGTCTTCAGAAGATTTCAACGGCAAAATGAGAATATACATTTTAAAGAGCATCTAAAAAATAATTGATTTTTGAATTTTAAAAAAAAATCCTTGGAGGGAATTTTGAGAAAATCGAAAAAAAAAAGTACATCAGTAAAGTACTAGTACTTTTTGGCCGATTTTGTTCAAAAGCTTATTTTGAGCGTGTGGGAAGGTACCTAAGTTAAATATAAAATTTCAATCCGGTAGCTCAATTCCTTCATGCTAAAAGAACAAGAGTAAAGTGGTCTCCAGAAGATTTCAACGGCAAAATGAGAATATACATTTTAAAGAGCATCTAAAAAATAATTGATTTTTGAATTTTAAAAAAAATCCTTGGAGGGAATTTTGAGAAAATCGAAAAAAACTGAAAAAGTACATCAGTAAAGTACTAGTACTTTTTGGCCGATTTTGTTCAAAAGCTTATTTTGAGCGTGTGGGAAGGTACCTAAGTTAAATATAAAATTTCAATCCGGTAGCTCAATTCCTTCATGCTAAAAATCTGTCCACACATACATACATACATACACACACACAGACCAATTTGCGGGACCCACTTTTTTGGACTCAGGGGACCTCAAAACATGTATATCCATCAAAATCTCGACATCGAATTTTTGACATGATCGCAATACTTTCTCTCTCTATATATTTCATATATAGGCTAAGAGAAAGTAAAAAATCTGGTGTGACTGTCGCACAGCACACAACTTTCTCTTACCTTCGGTAATCGAAAGTTGTGTTCTGTCACACCAGATTTTTTGTGTCGACATAGTTTCCGCCAATATATTAGAATTTAAGATGTCAAATTTATAAACATGGGAAAATATTTATATTTTGTTACCATGGCAACCATTTCTCCTATCTTTCCTATGAAGTACAAGAGTAAAGTCTCCCCCTCCTATAGGATGCCAAGGCGGGGCAATGTACTCTTGCCCCCCTCCCCCAGTTCCGGCGCCTATGAAAACATGTATTTCCATCAAAATCATTTCTGGTTTGGTTAAATTTTCATATCTATTCAATTTATACTCAAGAAATAAAAACCCATCAAAATCCGTCCAGTAATTTCAAAGTAAATGCATTACATATGGGTATAAAAAAATAAAATTAAAATTAAATTAATTAAATCTCACAAATATTTTCATATAATTAATCATATATATTAAATTTCATTAATTAATTTTTTATTTTATTTAAGAAATAATTAAATTTATTAAATTAATAATTGCGATATTTAAACAACAAATGAATTTTTGTGTCCTTTAAATCTATTAAACCCCTCGTGTGCATGCTTAAAATCCGCCCACACGCACATACTCTCGTTGATAAATGCCTGTCGCTATTAATCCCATGTTCCCGTGGGATGGGAGAGTCTCTCCCCCTCCCCTCATTTTGGGTACAATCGAACCTTTTTTTTCTGGACAGGAACGTTTTTTTTTTTTTCAAATGAATAGGCCCTCGCTCTCTGATAAAATAGATTTTTAACTCGAGAAAAATCGTAATGCATATATTTCCTCTCCTCTTTATTGCGACATGAGATAAGAAAACGATGGTGAGTCAAATTGCAATTTATTCAACTTAATACTTTCAAAATCAATCACATGGAAATAAAAAAGTAAAAAAGAAAGGAAGGAAAAAAAAGAATGAGTTTTAGACACCCTAAATGTGTCTTCGCAAAAATAAAAAAAAGATTTAAATCACCATTTGGGGACTTGAATATTTATTAATGAGATTTGGTTTTTTTAGATAATTAAATCCCCATTTGGGACCTCAAAATTTATTAGACAAAATAGGAAATTAAAAAATGACGTTTTTAGATAAAAATGTTTAAATCCCCATTTGGGACTCGAATATTTATTTATTTGTTTTTTATGGGCCTAAATAATCAAATCTTCATTTGGGACCTCAAAATGTATTAGACAAAATAGATAATTAAAAAAATGAAGTTTTTATATAAAAGATGTTTAAATCCCCATTTGGGACTTAAAAGTTTATTAATTTTTTACTTTTAATGGAACTTTTACATAATTAAATCCCCATTTGGGACTTCAAAATTTATTAGTCAAAATAGATAATTAAAAAAATGTTAAATCCCCATTTGGGACTTTTTTAATTTTGTCTAAATCGCCATTTGGAACTAGAAATTAGAAAATTAAAAAAAAAGACTTTATTCTCCATTTGGAGTTAGAAAACTAAAAAAATTTGTATTAAAAAATTACAAAAATAAAATATTTATTTATTTATTTTTTTATTATTTCCAAGTTTCATTCCCTGATATATACCTAAAATCATTTCACTTAAAAATTCCCTTCCCATTAAAAAAATCTCATGAAAATCCGGTCATTAGTTTCGAAATTAAATCCCCATTTGGGACCTCAAAATGCATAAGACAAAATAGAGATCTAAAAAAAAATGACGTTTTTAAATAAAAAATATGTTTAAATCCCCATTTGGGACTTGAAATTAGAAAATAAAAAAGTCTTTTAGATAATCCCAAAAATTGGTTTAAATTATTTTTAAGTTTAACTGTTTTTTTTTTTTAATATTATACACTTTGAAAATGTTTATATGTACCTAAAATAATTTCACTGTGAAATTCCCTACATATTAAAAAAAATCCCATAAAAATCCGTCGAGTGATTTCAAAGTTAAAGCCGTTTCAATTAAAAGCAATGGTTAAATCACACAAATATTATTCTATAATTAATCAAATATATTTTTCCAAATTTTAGAAAAATTATATTTTATATTATCAATAATTAAAATGATAAGAATACAAGAAAAATTGTGAGATTTAATTTAATTTTTAATTTCCTATTTTGAAACGTCACTAACTCAGAAACTACTTGACGAAATTTTATGGGATTTTTTTTAAATATTCACAGAATTTCCCAGAGATTTTTTTTTTTTTAAGCCGGACTTCAAAAAACATGGCACTTTTTTGTGCAGTTGGATCGATAGGGTTTTTATCAGCTGCCAACCTCCCCATTTGAATCTTGATCCCTCGGGTCATTTCTTTCCCCTATCTGCTTTTTACTCGGCTCTTCTTTTTTTTTATTGAGACGAGGGGAGGCGGGGGGGGGGGCTAGGGGGTAAATTAAATCGACCGACCGGCCATCAGTACGCCTTTTCCAACTGACCAAGGATTTTTTTTTCAAAATAAATAAATAAATAAATAACTGCGCCATTTCGCCTTTTGACAATGAATTATTCGGATTTCTTTTTGCCATTTGTCAACTGCACCTGTCCATATGACCATTTATTTAATTTTTTTTTTTTTTTCTTTCCACTTTAACGAAATAATTCATTTTTATTTATCGTTAGAAAAAAAAAAATAAGTGTAGGATAAGTGTTATGTAAGAAACGACGCTAATTTTTCTTTTAATAAATACCTATCGTCCCCATTTGGGGATTTAAACATATTTTCTAGAAATGTCTTTTAAAATTTTTTTTCTAATTTAATAAACTTTGAAGTCCCAATTGGGGATTTAAACATCCTTTATCTAAATTTGTCATTAAATAACAAATTCTAATAAATTTCAAGCCCCATTTGGGGATTAAACATCCCTTATCTAAATTTGTCATTAAATATCAAATTTCAAGCCCCAAATGGGGATTTAAACATTCCTTATCTAAATTTGTCATTAAATATCAAATTTCAAGCCCCAAATGGGGATTTCAACATCCTTTATCTACAAAAAATTTGTCATTAAAAATTAAATTCCAAGTCCCAATTGGGGATTTTTAACATCCCTTATCTAAATTTGTTGATTGTGTATATTTAACAATATTTTCTCTGATGAAGGTCGTAAGTGGCGACCGAAACGTCGTCGGAAAAAAAATTAATTCCCAGGCTGCAACGTCCCTCGAATCTTGATATATTATTAGCTTATAGTGAACAAAAATTTATATTAAAAAAACAATTCTCTAATCAACGTTTAAGCCCCAAACGGGGATTTAAATCACAAATTTCAAGACCCCCCCCCCCTCAAATAAAAGTTACTCTTTTTGTTTCGATAACAGATGATGTATCCATCCAGATATTACAATTTCAAGTGGGGATTGTCATTAAAAGAACATTTAATTTTTTTTTTTTTCGAAAGATCCATAAAAATTTTTTAATTGCCTGCTAACTAACGAGAAATAAAGATAAGTAAAGTGGAGAGGATCTCCCTCTACGAGTAATTATCCATCTCTCCTTGTTCAACAATCCTTTTATAGATTAGGAGAGAGAGAACATTTAAAAACTTTTAATTATACATAAATATCTTGAAAGAAAAGAGAGCGGCTCTTGAGGGGGAAGAGCCCTTTGCTAGAAGCATCTTCAAAGTTGAAATTGAATAGGCAAAAGAAAAAAATTGCCCGCGGGCTTGGTGTAGTGGCTGGTCTTCTATACCAAGGGTCGCGGGTTCGGGTCCCAGGCAGTCTGATGATCAAATGGCTTAAATAAGAATGCTCGGACCCTCCCAATAGATATTATTATAAAATAACGGTTATCGTAAAAAGTCTTATATGGCCTTAGTTGCCGAAAAGACTGTGTGTATGTGTGTGTGAGTGTTAAAAAAAAAGACTATAAAAATTTTTAATAAATGTAAAAAAAAAATCAGTTTTGAAAAAAAATTTTAGTAAATGAGATGTTTAAATCCCCATTTGGGGCTTGGGATTTATTAGAAGTTGTTATTAAATTACAAATTTAGATAAATGATGTTTAAATCCCCAATTGAGGCTTGGAATTTGTTATTTCATGATAAATTTAAAAAAAGGAAGTTTAAATCCCCAATTGGGGCTTGGGATTTAGTATAATTTGCTTTAAAATGAGAAATTTAGATAAAGGATGTTTAAATCCCCATTTGGGGCTTGGAATTTATTAGAATTTGTTATTAAATTACAAAATTAGATAAAGAATGTTTAAGTCCCCATTTGGGGCTTGGAATTTATTATTTAATGATAAATTTAAAAACAGGAAGTTTAAATCCCCATTTGGGGCTTGGAATTTATTAGAATTTGTTATTAAATTACAAAATTAGATAAAGGAAGTTTAAATCCCCATTTGGGGTTTGGAATTTTTTATTTAATGACAAATTTAGATAAAGAATGTTTAAATCCCCAATTGGGGCTTGAAATTTATTAGAATTTATTTTTAAATGACAAATTTAGATAAAGAATGTTTAAATCCCCAATTGGGGCTTGAAATTTATTAGAATTTATTTTTAAATGACAAATTTAGATAAAGAATGTTTAAATCCCCAATTGGGGCTTGAAATTTATTAGAATTTATTTTTAAATGACAAATTTAGATAAAGAATGTTTAAATCCCCATTTGGGGATTGGAATTTATTTTTTTTTATTAAATATTTCAATCAACTCACAATTTCTTAACAAATCTTTCTAATATGCAACAACAAAAATTACAAACCTTCTTGCTGGGCGTCTCTCTGACTCATTTTTGAATTTAATTTTTGTACATAATAAAAAGATTTATTACAAAATTGCAATATTTATAAAATTTTATTTATAAAAAGCCCGTGTATATTTAACAATACTGGTATTTGCCCTGAGGAAGAACGTGTGTTTGGCGACCGAAACGTCAGCAAATAAAACATTAAATGAAAATTTAACTGACTGAAACGTCCCTTTTTTTTTTTTTGTTTAAATCCCCGTTTGGGGCTTGAAGATTGAATATTTTTATATGACTTGTTAGTTTAAAGGTTTTAATCCCTATTAGGGACTTCTATACTACCCAAGATTTTATTTTTAGCCTAATAATAAATACGTAATCTCCTTTTTTTTTGGGGGGGGGGAAGACGTAATATTTATTAATTTCAATTCGATGCACTTTACCTTTTAATAGACATTTTGAAGCCCCAAATGGGGATTTAAATAGTATAGAAATATATTTCTTCTTACATCATGTCTAATTTAGGGATTTTAGAGTTTTGTAGAACAAATTTCCATTTTTTAAGAAAATTATTCAACATGTGTGTGTGTGTGTGTGTTAACACAAGAGCCATTTTGATTTTTATATGCGTGAATAGATCACAAATTTATTTTATTGAACGTTAAATAAATAAAAGCCGCCGTTCGATTGATATTAAATTATGTTCACAGAGACGATACATATAAATTTATACAATATATTCCCTCTGTTTAATATTTAAACTAAATAAATAGATAATTCCCCCCCCCTCCCCCCTCCCCTCTCCCTTTTTTTATTTTTTTGTTAATTTTGCATATTACACAAATTTGATAATGCGTTGTTGCCATGACGTCATCGTTGCCTTGTTGAATGGAAAGGAGGCCAATAAAAATAAAATGAACCCGAAGGGAGTACTCTACCATTGTGCAATGGCTAAAATTTAAATTAACATAATGTTATGGTTATGGTTTAGTTTAAATATTAAATCCCCAAATGGGGAATCTAAATTTTTATTAGTTTAAAAGTGAATTTTTGAAAGAGAAAAAATTTCATTAATTCCAAGTAAAATCCCCAAATGGGGCTTAAATATTCATTGGAAAAAAATTTAATGGTAGTGTAGTATTCAAGCCCCAAATGGGGATTTTATTAATTAGTTTTTAAATCCCCAAATGGGGCTCAAGTCTTTATAAAACAAATTTTAATATATAAAGTCTCAAACGGGGATTCAAAAATCAATATTATTAATAAATTTGTAAATCCCCAATTGGGGCTTAAATCGTTATAAAACAAATTTTAATATATCAAGCCCCAAATGAGGATTCAAAAATCATTTTTATTAATAAAATCTTAAATCCCCAAATGGGGCTCAAGTCTTTAAAAAACAAATTTTAATATATCAAGCCCCAAACGGGGATTTAAAAATCATTTTTATTAATAAATTTGTAAATCCCCAAATGGAGCTTAAATATTTATAAAACAAATTTTAATATATCAAGCCCCAAATGGGGAATCAAAAATCATTTTTATTTATAAATGTGTAAATCCCCAAATGGGGTATATATATTTAATAAAAAAATCAAACGTTTATTTTGAAAAGCGATGACATAGCCTATCTGAGGAGGATTCTTGATCTCCTGGCGTTATTTATTGATGACTTTGAGGAAAGAATGAATAAATACAATGATCAAATTTAAGGGAGAAGATCTCTCAGATTATCCTGAGTCATGAGAGGAAATCAAGGATCTGTTAAATTCAAGAGTAAGCAAGCAAGCAACTCGACACAGCACGTGTCTATTCCTTTTTGTCTTCTAGATAACGATCATGTCTGAGTTGACCTCCTAAAGAATAAAAAAAAACATTCAAATATAATAAAAATAAATATGATTAATTATAGAATATTAATTGTGAGATTTTGTTTTAACTTTTCCTTTATAAGGCATTAACTCTGAAATTATTTGACGAATTTTTATGGGCCTTTTTTTTTACCTTTAGTCTATATTTATATAGAGAGAGAAAGTATTGAATTGATGTCAAAAATTCGATGAAGAGATTTTGATGAAGATACACGTTTTGAATTCACCTAAAAAGTAGTTTTTGCATCATGGTTTGTGTACAATTTAAAGCATGAGCTGAAACAAGGGCGGATACAAGGGGGAGGGTATAGTAGATAATTACCCCCCCCCCCCTGAGATTTAAGAAAAATATTTTTTGTGAAAAAATTTTAAAAATTAATACTTAAAAATTTGATTTCTATATATATTCTGGTAAACAAGTACAGATTGCACCTTTAAATTACAGAAAGTAAGAAAAAACTGTGTGCTGTGCGACCAGTCACACCAGGGCCCCCCTCCCCACCCTGAGAAACTCCTCCGGATCCGCCACTGGGCTGAAATTTTATAATTAAGTTAGATACCTCCTTGGCACGTGACACGTATCTTTTGAACTAAATCAGCCAAAGAGTACTAGTACTTTACTGATGTACTTTCTCAGTTTTTTTTTTTTTTTTCTATTTTATCAAAATTCGCAAGATTTTGATTAAAATTAAAAAATCAATTATTTTTTATATATTCTTTAAAATGTATATTCTCATTGAAATCTTTTGAAGCACACTTTACTCTTGTACTTCATAGGAAAGATAGGAGGCCATTGTAACAAAATATAAATATTTTCCCATATTTATAAATTTTAAATATATTGGCGGACCTAAATATATATCGACACAAAAATTCTGGTGTGACAAACACAGAACACTACTTTTTCTTAACTTTAGTAAGTACTGTGCAACAAGTCACACCAGATTTTTCCTATAATAAAGTAAAATTAATTAATAAATATTTTGTTTCCTTTGTTCCAGGTAAGCTGATATTTCTTTCGTGGTCTTGAAGACTAAGGTACAAATAAATTTCTTTTCAACTCCACCAAAATCGGTCCAGTAGTTTCGGTGTTTTTGCGTTACAAACAGACTTGCCTTTTATATAATAGTATCGAAGATGATAGGACAATAAAATTAACCCAATAAACGGAGGTTTTATTTTTATTTTTTTTGGCTACTCCTTTAAACAGCCACTTAACATCGTAAAAGTAAATTTTATTTTATTTCTTTTTATATTAATTAAAGTTTTTTTTTTTTCTAAATAAGTTTTATAATAAAAACTACCTTCGTAAAAATTTTCTACACACACACACACACAAAAAAAAAAAAAAAAACCGCCCATAAAATTTCGTCAAGTGGTTTCAGATTTAACGAGTTGCAAATAAAAACTTGAAATTAAATCTCACAATTATTTGTCTATTATTGATTTTATTTATATTATAACCTTAATCTTTAAAATATTTTAATTATTTGTCAAAGAATATTATAATTTTAATTTTCTGATATATGTCAAAGAATAGTATAATTTTCATTTCCAAATAATTGTCAAAGAATATTATAATTTTCATTTTCAAATAATTGTCAAAGAATATTATAATTTTGATTTTGTTATATTTGTCAAAGAATATTATAATTTTAATTTTTAAAATATTTATCAAAGAATATTATAATTTTCATTTTCAAATATTTGTCAAAGAATTTTATAATTTTAATTTTTAAAATATTTGTCAAAGAATATTATAATTTTAATTTTCAAATATTTATCAAAGAATATTATAATTTTCATTTTCAAATATTTGTCAAAGAATATTATAATTTTCATTTTAGAATATTTGTCAAAGAATATTATAATTTTCTTTTTAAAATATTTATCAAATAATATTATAATTTTGACTTTGTTATATTAATATTTGTCAAAGAATATTAATTATAATTTTAATTTTTTAAATATTTGTCAAAAAATACTGAATTTTCTGAAATATGGTGGGAACATACATTGCATTTCTTTTATTTTTTTTTATCTAAAGGTTTATATCAATTCCCAATCGGACTTTTTTTTTTCTTTTGTTTAAATTGAGTCAAAACAAAAGTCTTTTCTTTTTATATTTATTCTTTCTCCCTCCCTCCTTTTTCTTTTTTTTTAAGCTCCTTAGGGGATTTTTTTCTTTTTAGGGTTAAGGGCTCATCCTCTAATTTCGAAAGAGCAAACATTTAATTTTACTGGTCGTTACTTTTTGTATTGACGGATAATACGGCTACTAAATTAAAGTGTTTATCTAAGAATTTGTGTTTAAATACCGTATATATGGTGTGAGTAAGATCACGTATTTTTTAAATTTTTAAAAAGAAATATTGCAATAAATGCGTGACGAAAAGTTTTTAAAAAATAGGAAATTCATGGGTGTTTGTTAAAAATATTTTGTTAATAAAAAATAAATAATTATCATATATAATTCTTTATTTATTAATTGCATAATTGAGTTAATTTCTCAAAACGTCCATCTAGATCGCGCCTCAGTAACGGAGAAATCTGAACGCTTGATTTGAGCGGCGTTTCTCTAGTAGACTGAAATCAGCGATCTATCATAATTTAAATAAGCGAGTGCGTACTGTGGTCCAACAGTAGGGCATGTTGAGCGTAAATCGACAAGATCCGTGGTGCAACTCCCGGCGGTACCTACATTTTTCGCTTATTTAAATTAATAAATACTTGGTTATATGTTTTTCATAATTACCTCATGGACCAACACATGATATATATAATTCTTTATAAATAATTATCTTTCAATATTTAAAAACTAGCCGCGCCGCCCGCCCGCTGCGGACCCTCGTCTTTTCTTAATCAAGTGCCGCAATTTTTCAGTCAACTCGTTTCAGACAATTAATAATAAAAATGTATATCTACCTTATTAAAAAAATAACACTCTCTTATCTTGTTAAAAAACTCTCTATAGGCCTATGCATAAAATAGCAGAATGTCCGTCTGTCTGTCTGTCTTTATCCAAACCGAATGCCATCCCGATCTCTCTAAGCAAAATAAATTTAAAAATCTGGTGTGACTGGCGCACAGCACACAACTTTCTCTTACCTTCGGTAATCGAAAGTTGTGTACTGTGCTTGTCACACCAGATTTTTTGTGTCGACATGTATTTAGTTTCCGACAGTAGGGTACAATTGAATTCAAGATGTAAAATTTATAAGTATGGCAAAATATTTATATTTTGATACCATGGCAACCATTTCTCCTATCCTTCCCTATGAAATACAAGAGTAAAGTGGTCTTCAGAAGATTTCAATCACAAAATGAGAATATACATTTTAAAGAGCAACTAAAAAATAGTTGATATATGAATTTTAAAAAAAATCGTTGGAGCAAATTTTGAGAAAATCGAAAAAAACTGAAAAAGTGAATCAGTAAAGTACTAGTACTTTTTGGTCGATTTTGTTCAAAAGCTTCGTGTCACGTCCCATGGGGGTGCCTAACTTAAATATACAATTTCAACTTCCTAGCTCTTTTCGTTCTTGAGATATTTTGTTCACAGACACACACACAGACAGACAGACAGACAGACCATGTCGCGAAAACCACTTTTTTGGATTCAGGGGACCTCAAAACGTGAAGATCCATCAAAATCTCGACATCGAATTTTTGACATGAAACCAATACTTTCTCTCTATATATATATTACATATATACATAGGTAAGAGAAAGTAAAAATTTAATTATATAACAATTTTTCATTTGAAGGATTTAATTATTTAAATTAAATGGCTTTAAGTCAATGCTTTCCAAATTCTGAATTTTCTGAAATTTTATTAAGAAATAGGTTATATATATATATAAATATATATATATATAATTATATACGTTCTACATCTTCCCCTTTCAAATTTAAGAAAGATAGAGGTTAAGGCTGTCTAGCGTCCGCCATATTTGCCCAAAATTGGCACTTAGTGACATCTAGTGGCAATACTTAAAACTAAATTAACTAGGTCAAGAGAGAACAAAAGAATTCAGCCTAAACGAATCGCCACCGATGGCGCCACTGATGTGTCGCACTCTTTAAATACAGAAATTGACAAATCCTAAGTTTTTAAACGATGTTTTTTATAAAGTGTTTTTAAAATTCAAGAAAAAACAAATAAATTTAATTTAAAATTTTTTATGAAATTATCAAGTTAATTATTAAATTCTTTAAAAATATTTACTTTATTATTACTATCTATGATAGGAGTTTTCAATTATAGACCACATTTTGTATTAATTATTTATTAAAACTATAAATAATTAATACAAATTTGGTATATAATTAAAAACTTTCATAATGATAGTAATATAAACCACAAAAGCTTTAATAAACATACTGCATTATTTTTAATGACAATAAATTATATTTGAGCATATACAGATTTGAAATAATTGTGTTCCGAATATAATTTTACTATAGAGAAAACTAATTTTTGAACTGATTTTATTGTACCATTATCCCAAAAAATTTCAAACAAAGAACAGTTACCGATCACAATAAATGAATCTATCAAAAATAAAAATCTGATAGTTTTTTTTTTTTTTTTTTTTTTTTTTAACCGCTTTCAATGGGATAACTCGGGCAGTACTTATTGTCTGAAAGTTATATGATGTAAATTCTAAAATACATTCTACTCAAATACCATCATAAACGTTTCTTCCAATTTTATACCTCAAACAAACGGATGATTTGCACCACCTTCTTTCTTTTTTTTTTTATATATATAAAATAGAATATGAATTGATACATGGGCGTAGCCAGACATCTTGTTGGGGGGCCAACCCCTCGTTAGCGCCAGAGGGGGGTTTGCAATTAATATATACATAGATTATTTAATTAAATAAAAAAAAATTAAATTAATGTAGTGGATTGGGGCGTTAAAAAAAATAATTCCCAATGGGAAAAATATATATTTGTTTGTTTTTTTCAACTTTTAGGACAAGCCAGGGGGCAACGCCCCCCCCCCTGCCTCCCCTGGCTACGCCCATGAATTGATACAATTCTTGATAATTATTTCACAAAAGATAATATCTATAAAATTTATTAATAAAAAATTTAATTTATTCATAGTACAAAATAATATTAAAATTCATAAATCAATTATTTTTTTATGCTCGTAAAATGTATACAGTATTTAATTTTGCTCCCAAAATTGTTTGAAAAAAAAAATGCGAAGTTTTTGTATAGCCTTTGTTTCTTCCTTTACCTGCTTTGAAAAGAAAAATAGTTTCTTTAAAAGGTAATTGACCCTTTTCCTTTTCATGAAACATACAAATGTCAATCACTATTTAATTATGAATAAAATTCAAATTTATTTAATAAATTTTGATTTTGAATTAATTCGATATTGGCAAATACTAATCGGTTATCAAAAATAGATTCTATTCATTTTTTGAAACACATTTTTCTATAAAAAAAAGAACCCAGAATGGGTTTAAAACATGAAAATATTCTCTAATTTGCAAGCCACGAATTTTTCCTAGAAAAACCCTTTTCAAAAAAAAAAAAAAAAAAGGAAGAATAAATGACATATTTCTAAGTGCAAATTATTGATTTTTCTCTTACCTCTATATATGTTAATATATATGTGCCTAAAATGATGTGTGTGTCTGCTCAAAAAATGCATGAAGGAAATTAGCTAAGAAGTTGAAATTAGTTCGAAGCATAGGCGTAGCCACGGGGGGGTTTTGGGGTTCAAACCCCCCCCATTGGACCCAAGTCATGACTAGATATTTAAGCTCTATAATACAAAATACTTTTTCTCTCTATATATTTCATATATAGGGTAAGAGAAAGTAAAATATAATAATTTTCTCTGGCTTAAAAAAAAAAAAAAAATTAAATAAAAACGCTAAAAATTCGAGAAAAATTCAGAATTTTCCCATTGAAAAGAATTGATTTTTGTTATGCTTTATAAAAAATTAAAGCCGCTTAAAATTGATTAAATCCCGCAAATGAAAAATAATAAAAATTATTATATAAATAAATTTTTTATTTTTTTTTCTTGAAGAGGTCTGAGATAGGAGTCTGGTCAAGAGAAACACATAGAGGGACACCCCGGTATTTTAGGCCCATATACATAAAATTAAGAGATTTGCAATATTTTATTGC
>JAKCPI010026871.1:0-30031 GCA_023213315.1 Euborellia annulipes | reverse complement strand
TTTGTTACCATTTCCTAACTTTGTTTACATAATTATAATAATAGTGAATAAATCAGAAGAAAAACAAAGCCATGTGCAGCAAATTAACAAATTCAAATTAACACCTGATGTTTCAACCCAAGGACTAGGTCATCCTCAAAGCTGCAAAAAACAACAACAAATAATCGTCACCGCGCATCTGTAGTCTGCTTGCTAACTAACGAACAAGAAATGATTTAAAAATGTCAATCTTATACGTGTATTTTAATATTAATTCTTTAGTAAAATTTAATAAAAAATAGATGATATACTATATCAGTTTCAGTGTTTAATTAATATGTGTTTTTTAACAAATATATGAAGCACCGGAGATGATCTAGAACTCAGGCTGGAACGTCAGTCATGAAAGCATTAATTTAAATAAAGTTACAAGGGAGTCTTCTTTTTCTTCTGTCCTCGCCTTATTCCTGCGATGCGGGATCGGCGGACTTCACTTTCCCCTCCAACCCTATCCTGCGTTTTTGTGACCGGAAGAAATAGGACAGGCCGGCTCGTCGCACGCTGACGCCTGTTGAAAGAGGAAGGAAGAGACAGACAATACAAAGAACTGAAAGACTGTCTGTCCAAGCTCGGGTAGCTCGTGGTCGCCATCCACGCACCCACAAGATGTGGGCCCCTGAGTCATAGGCGTAGCCAGGGGGGGGTTTTGGGGGTTCAAACCCCCCTCCCCCCATAGGACCCAAGCCATGACTAGATATTTAATACAAATTATATTTCACATAGGGTAAGAGAAAGTAAAATATAATAATCTACTCTAGCTAAAAAAAAAAAACCAAAAATGATTTATAAAAACCCTAAAGTAATCTTAAATTTTTGAAAAAATTTCTTGATCCCCCCATCAAAAATTTTTGGCTACGCCTTAATGCCCTGAGACAATACGATACAAGGGGGTAAAGGCAATAATTTTTGATTTGTATATATATTTTTACTTTCTCTTTCCTATATATGTAACAAGGAATCATGGAAAAGCATACTATTTTTTTTTTTAATAGATTTTTTGTGATTTTGCTCTATTCTGTTTGTTTTATTTATTTATTTATTTTTTTATACACTCCCTGTAATTGAAAGAGATTCTGTAGAGAGATTGCTAATTAAATAAATAAATATTGTGATCGTGTAAAAAAATTCGATCTCAAAGATGTTGATGGAAATACTCGTTTTGAGAGTCCCTTGATTCCAAAAAAGGTGAATCCCTCAAAATGGACTTTTTAGGAGTATGTGTTCAAATCTATTTCAACACAAAAAATCTGCCAAACAAGTACAGAATACATCTTTAAATTACCGAAAGTAGGAGTGAAGTTGCGGCCAGCCTACAGCAGATCCCCCTCCCCTCTCCCAAAAAACTCTGGATCCGCCCTTGTCCTCACCCCATTTTGAGAGTGAACTCAAATGACAGTGCATTGAGTTGAATTGTAGAGTTGTCCATTCGTAGGTTACTTATATACGATTCAATAGGTTCTAGGGACAAATTTCCTGGATGCCCCTCCTTCATCTATTGTTAAAATACAACAGCCACTTGACAACTAAATAAAATTTACTGTACATGACTTGTTTCTCTTCTGACTTCTTTACCATTAAAATCTACAGCCACACCTTCAATTTAATATTTATATTTGATCTCCAACAGGATACTTGCTAAGCAGGCAAATTTCATAATTTTAATTTGTATCGACTTTTATCATTCTAATTACCACCTCCACAATTAAATTCTGCTTGATATTCAAAATTAAATATTAAATTCATGTCCTCAGGGAGGTACTTCAGCAACAAGTTTGGCAGTCTCAATGACCCCTGAAGTGAGAGCTCTTCTAAGAAACTTAACTGGATTTGCGGATGGGGGGCGGCCTCAACTCGGATTCTCCAACTCCACCACGATTGTTGCACCTTCCAAGCGCGTACCACTTCTTACCTCATCTCTTAACGGACCCAGCTAGCCTTCGACCTGCCTACGCAAATTCAAGAGGCCGTTCAGGGGGTAAGTTCTTCACTTTTTACTTTTTTTTTTCTCTCTTTAAGTGTAAATTGCAAATTAAAACTTGCCTTTTATATACCTCTATTAAAACCTCTTTAGAGAGAAAAGATCTCTTAGCAGCCGACTAATGAAGCTGAATTCTCAAAGAGATCTATGTTCATAATGCCCTTTTATCACCATCGTGGAAAGGCCCTGAGACAAATTAATAGTTAATAGCCTCTTCATTTTTTTTTATTAACGTATTTATATGACCTTTACTCCATTTCCAATATATACCATGATATATACAAAGGCAAATATACATTTTATTGACAAATACATTACAATAAAAAATTTAGCAAATAAACTTACCCAAGTCTGGAATAAAAAATGGCTAACATGAATAAATAGGTAGACGTTTTTCTATACATCACATAATATAAATGCTTACTTTATGTTTAGCATAATACCAGTATAAATAACAAGCTCGGGCTCTCTTACGTTAATTTTATAAGTAAAAAGTTTGAAGGGGTTTGTTAAAAATATTATTAATATTACAATACAAAATTCATTAAACATTTAATATCCATTTTATTGTGCGCGTCTCGCGGTGGTGTTTTTGAGAGGTTCCAGCGGCCACAATTTTGAAGCTACCGACCTCAAATTTTTTTTTTTTTTTAATTAAATCTATTTAAAATAACCATAACTTATAGAAGCCCTTTGGAGTTTCGAAAAAAAAAATTTCTTTTTTAGATTAATCACATTAAATAAAAGATATTTCTAAAAAATGCGGTCTATATCTTTATTTGATTCAAAAAATCAACAAAAAGTTCTTCGATTTTCTATAAATTTCGTTTGACAATGTATATAAAATTGTTTATTTTGCTTTGAAGATAGGCAACCTAAAAGACCAATTAAATTTACTCCAGAGCTCCTCTAGAAAAAACCAGTTCTGTCATTAAGCAATTAACACCTACTTGAGTAGCTTTTGAACATACTTTTTATTTAGTTGTTTATTTACCTATCTTCTATTAATTAAAAACACAAATTTCTATAATCCATGGCAGGGCCAGGGGAAGAGATATAGGGTACAAACCCCGCACCCCCCTCTGCCATCGAAATTTAAAAAAATCATTACTTTATATAAAGCGCTAGGGGCTAGCTTCCGTCTGTGCAGATCAGGGCGCTGATTGGCTGGAGTTACATGAAGTGGAACGGGAGCGGGGAAATTTAAGTCAGAGAGGGAAATTTGAAAATTTCAGTTAGCAAGAATAAATTTGATGTATTTGGGGATCCAGGGGACGTAGCTCCCGGCCAGTGGTAAAACCCGCCTTCGGCGAAAACTTGGTGTTGAAATTTTAAATACTGCCATGTTGGAAATTATAAAAAATATTTTATATTCTTTAAAATCTAAGAGGGGATCCTTTCGTTTCATCCGAACTCATTCCCCGCCCCGAAAACATTTTGTGTTTATGGCCCAGATTTTTTTAAAGAAAGTATTCTTTAATAACAGTGTAATTACTTTACCTTTCACAATTTTTAAAAAATAATATGTAGCTATTAAATTTTTACTGAATTTTAATTAATAACAACCAACTATTCTTAATGAAGTAAAATTTAAGAACCCTTTAAAAGTTGTTCAATATGAAATTTAGTCAAAGAATTTTATGAATACTTGAACCTAAAATCATTAAAAAAACACATTTAAAGAAATAGCTATTAAAGAATGGGGTAATTTGAACTGATAAAATGCTAGATCCTTAGACTAATCTTGCTTCAGGCCAATGGATAAAACTTGAACTATTTAACTCAGCAGAAAAGTAATGGAAAAACCTCCGCGTTTCTTTCTCACTCTCATCGCACTTAAAGCTATTGTATTGGACAGATTGAATTGAAAATTCTAATTCTTGAAATGTTTTTATTTCTAAGTTAAAGCCTCTTTGTGGTTGTAAAAAAAACTAATAATGACCGTCTTAAAAGTGAGATTAAGGATAGAATGTGAATTTTTGTATTTTAGTAATACTAAACTTATTGTTGGAAATAATATAGTCGTCTTTGTTATTTAGATAAATTTGTTTAATTTTTAAAGGTTTACTAGGTATTTCTTGGATAGATAAATTTGTTTGATATGAAAGAGGATGCAGTCAATGGGATCCGAACCCGCGACCCTTGGTATAGAATAGCCAGTCCCATTTTGATTAAAATTCATAAATCAACTATTTTTTTTATATGCCTTTTATAAAGTATATCAGTAAAATTTTTCGTGCAGTAGACTTTTCTGATGTATTTCAGATTTTAAAATACACAGAAATTTTGAATCTTTGACTTTTTTTACTTTTTACTTATACTTATCTACTTGCAAGTGGTGGATTTGTGGGGCAGCAAGAATCCAATGCCCTGAGGCGGCAAATCCTTAAATCCGCTCCTGCTAATTTCATTTTGAATTTGTGGACCACTTTTCCTATTTTGCCGTCCCCTGATATCTACCGCCTGGGGCACATGCCTCCACTCCCCCCCCCCCCTAGATCCGGCCCTCTAACACAAATAATTTTTAAATCTAGCCCATAAAATCTTTTTTTCATTATTTTCACCTGTTATATGATTCTCAAAGTGTTTGAATTTCTTTAGCAGTACATTCTGGTTGTTACTTGGAGAACTTTCTCAAAATTTTCAACACAAATTGATAATAAAATAAATAATATGAATTATTTTGCTTTACTTTCAGAAAATTCATAAAATAAAATCACTTTCAAATTAGGCACTTCTAAATGCTTTTCGGCTTTATTCCACTAATGCCATCATCAGTCAATTAGAGATGGAAAGTCGTACATTTTATTAATATTCAAAAATACAAATAAAATATTTTATATAAGATATACAAAAATTCTTACAGTATAAGTGTATAGAGTTATTTTATTTTAAATATTTTTTATATACATTATATGGGGTATATAAATAATTCCTATTTGTAGTAATTCAATACGTGTGTATTTATATACCACATAATGTATATAAAAAATATTTAATATAACAACTCTATACACTTATACTGTAAGAATTTTTGTATATCTTATATAAAATATTTTATTTGAATAAAAATGCATTTTCTATATAATGTGGTGGGGACACTGTTTATTTGAATTCCCAACATGACAGACAATAATTTAAAAAATTTTTAACTTTAAAATTGATTTTTAATTTTATTTTGGATTTGTTGTCTTGACATTTGTTCTCTCGTGCAATTAATTCCTCCCCTTTTATTTCATTAGCTTGGCAAGCCCTTTTGACTAATAGCTTGGCATTGGAGTTTAGTTAAATATTAAAGTATAATTTATTTAAATGAAAATTTATATACCCCATGAATATTTTAGAACTTTAGAATTAACTCAAGATAATATTTCCCCTTTATTTCTTTAAATGATATTTTAAATATTGAATTAACAAAACAATCGTAATTATTTTGATATGATTTTTGGTTTAAATAAAAGTTCTAATTATAATCATGTTAATTTTAAACCATAATTAGAATTCACAAACATATGACTGACGGGAGTGCCTGTTGTTTTTTTTCTCGGTTGTTTAAATCGATAATATAATTTTTGCTCGTAGCTCTCTATTCATGCTGCTTATAAAAAATATATTTTAATTATATAAAATATAAAAAAAAATTCAATTTGTCTAATTAAAAATTATGTAGATTTTTTTTTTTTACTATAATTTTGTGGAATTTTTTTTTATTAAAATTGCATTTTTTAAAGAATTTTCTTTTTTTTTATTACTCGGCTGTGACAGGAAGCTTTTTAAAGGGTTATAGATGAATCTTATAAATTTGCAGATAAAAAATACTTTTAATAATCAAATAAAAATTTGATTTAAAGTAAAATTTTATTAATAACCAGTCGCAAAGCCCGTCTTCGGCCCCGCCCACAGCGCATAGTCGTATACCCAGAAAGCTGTTTCACAGAGCAACTAACTGTCTCTCTAATTTCCGAGCCAATTTGTTGATTTTGTGTTCGTGTTGAAGAAATTTGATTATAATTAATTTCCCAAAATATTTAAGAGATTCAGATTATTACTAACGTTACTCCCTGGTCCATGTACTACTATATGTGTACTTAATTTCAAATAGATTCATTGTTGATTTATATAGAACATATACATACATACATACATTTTAAATCTTAAATTCTAATATATCGGCGGAAACTAAATATATGACGTCACAAAAAATCTAGTGGACAACAAAGAACACAACTTTCACTTACCATAGATAAAAGAAAGTTATGTGCTGGGCTATCATAATTTCCCCTCACATATTTTAATAATTAATAACTACACATTTACCGCTATTTCATGACATTTTATAACAAACTTCTAGATTATTACTTAATATATAATAGAAAAATTCATTTTATTGAATACATAGGCCTACATTATTAAATTATACTTTCAAAAAGGTTCCATAGGAGAGGCGAGATTTATATCTACTTCTCAGCTTGACACATTTATTCTTTTAATAAATTATCACCTTTTTATTCATACATAATTCACATTTATGAATTTTTTCTTATCTAAATTTGATTTAAATTATTAGAAATTTTGAATTTTCCTACCTCTTTTCTTATTCCTTAAAATTTAATTAAGTTGGCATGATCAATATATGAGTAATTAAGAACCTCGAAATTTCACATGCAAGTATTAATTGTTGGGAAATTGTGAAAGCTTATTGAAGTTTTTCTTTTAAGTTAAACTTTATTGACTCGAACTTGGGGGGTAACAGTAATCAAGATATTCACAACTTAATAATGCTTTATTAAATTCCCAAAATAAATATCTCTCTCTCTTTCACTCCTTGGAAAAGATTTAATTAAGAAATTAACATACCTTTAATTAATTTTACCAATTAAATTTTGGACTTTGCTCTTTTTTACTATATATTTTTTTTAATTTATAAAGTGAAAGATTAGGATTCTAAATGAACTAGGTGAAAAAATTTTTTTTGTTTATTTCCATCCTTGTAATATCAAGAGATAAGTAAATATATATTTCATAAACAAGCGTATGATATATGGAACTTGTGACATTTAAAATTATTATCTTTAAATTAAAAACTGTTTCTAGGCGGAATCTAAATTTTATAATTTCAAAGGAGAGGTGGGTGTTTGTGGGGGGTGGTGGCAAGAGGGGGGGGGGGGAGGAGTGGGGGGTTTGGGGGGGGGAAAAATTTATTTTTTTTCTCCCCCTTAAAATTTTTTCAACAAAATTCATATCATTTTACCTTTTTTTTAGGAAATCTTTTTTTAAATGCCCCCCCCTGATATCTGGCGCCCGGGGCACATGACCCCACTGCCCCCCCCCCCTAGATCCGGCCCTGCAAGTGTAATAAATTACCTTGCAGATCAAAGTTCCTGGTATCTTTTCTCGATCTTTGAATATTTTTTAATTTTTCTTATATAATGTATGTAACATCTAGTGAGAAAGTATTGCGATCATGTCAAAAATTTGATGTCAGATTTTGATTGAAATACACGTTTTGGGGTCCTCTGAACACCAAAAAAGTGGTTCTCGCAAATTGATAGACTGTCTGTATGTCTGTCTGGGTGTGATGTTTTAAGGCAATGATCTAAGAGATAGAAATTTTATATTTAAGTACTCTCCCAGACAGTTAAAATAAGCTTTTAAACAAAATCGGCCAAAAATTTTAGTACTTTAGTGAAGTAGCTTTTTTTCAGTTTTTTTTTTTTTTCGAATTTCTCAAAATTTAGTCTAACGATTTTGATTAAAATTTTTTAAATTACAAGTAAAAAATAAATTATAAAAAAGAAAATACTCTCTTAAGGGATACTTACCACGAGATATCCATAAGCCAGTACTTTTTGGCTTGCTGTAAAGTAGACAACCCCAAATAATGAGTTAATTGATGCAATTTTTTGCTCCATTGGTCTCTTGTTATACCTAACTATAGCCCAAAAATCAATGTGTGATTTGGTTTTTAGGGTGGTCTGTCTCCCAGCAAATAATAAAAACTAAAGAATTTTATATACCTCAATTACTCGAAAATCTATCAAAAAAATTCTTTTTTTTTATATTTTGTTGAAATTTTTAAAAATTTGAAGAATTTAGTGATTTTATAATAAATATGGAATATAGTTCCGTGGAATTATTATTATTTAAAATTTCCCACAGGGAAGGGGTGGATTATTTTCTTTCTTTATTTTATTTTATTTTTTTTTTTAATGAAAATTTTAATTTCTATTTTGAACCAAAAATTACAAGTTTATTAGCTATTAACATCGTTTTTCATCCATATCAAATCTTTTTCTCCATTTTTTTTATATTTTATTATTCAAATGTTAACTAAGGTTTTTTTTTTTTTTTTTTTTTCAAATTGAGGAAAAATTAGAGTCCTTTTTCCTTCTTCAATTAAGATGATGGATAAATATGTCACAAACTTAAAATAAGAATTTCCAACAAATTTGGCTTTAATGACAATCCATTTTTCAAATGGAAAGTTTTACGAATCCTTCCATTAGAAGATAATCGCTTTCCTAAGAATGAAATTTTTAAGTTTTTTTTTTTTTTTTTTTTTTTCTCTGGTTTTTTTTAATTAATTATTTCTTCTATCATCCTTTTTTTTTTTTACTAAATTCGAAAATTATTTTAACTTGAAAAAGTTATTTAAACTTTTAAACTTTTTTTTTTTAATATTCACTTTGATTTTAGTTAATTGAGTTTTCATTGTGAATAATATTTTATAATTAAAAAAATAAATAAATAAAACAACTAGAGGTTTTGATGAGATCTTCGATTGGGAATGCAATGTTTTTCTCTCATCTATTCTCTTATTAATATGTAGTTTCCCTGCACTTAACAAGAATTGTTATAAGCGTTCAGATGTTATAAAATCTCTATCATACGAGTACTTAATATTATAAAATTGAGTTTGTCCTTTAATTTCTTGCCTTTTTCAAAAGTTCCTAGACTTGCCTGATCCAAGGGAGGATATAAGGGGGGTAAAAGGGTAATTACCCCCCCCCCCCCCCGAGATAAAAAAAATACTTTTTTTCGCAAAAAAATTTATTTTTAATGTAAAATTTTAAATATTAATTCCTTAAAAATTTGATATGTATTTATTTTCTGGCAAACAAGTACAGAATGCGCCTTTAAATTACCGAAATTAAGAAAAAATTGTGTGCTGTGCGACCAGTCACACCAGATTACCCCCTCCCCTCCCTCGAGAAACACCTCTGGATCCGCCCTTGGCCTGATCTTGTCAGAGTTCTAAGCTGAACAAATTACTCAAATCAGTAGTGAGTGTTTCACTGGCAGAGGTAGATCGCTTCCATGTATTTGTTCCTTAAAAAAAAATCCTGTTTTTCTTACGTACCTGTCCCGTAAAAGTAAAAGCTCCACTCAATATTTACTTAAAAGTGAAATAAATAATTTCTCTACACCGTTTTTATTCCATTTTGTTTTGATCCCATTTGTTTTTGATTTTTTTGTTTTGCTTTGATCTCATTTCGTTTTGATCTTATTTTGTTTGGATTTTTGTTTCTGTTTTTGTACCATTTTTTTTTTTTTCTATTGTTTTTGATTTGCTAGTAAGCCTACTTTTTTTTTATCACGTTCATTTAAGTTATTCATTTCCTTTCATCAAGGTTAGGTTAGGTTGAAGTGGCCGTTCCCAGAGAGGGAACACACTTAGGCCAATTAGGCCCTTTGTGATACCACGGTGGGGCTATCCCCCTACCTACCCTAAGAGGAGACTTCGGCAGGATGGTTGAATTATTTGCGGCAAGCTGGATTCGAACCCGAGTCGTGTTGAGACTTCGGACTCCGTAATCCTAAGCTTAGCCGGCTTAGCCATTGCCTCTCCTCCTTTCATCAAACAATATATTGAAGATATTTTTTAAATTCATTCATGTTTTATTTGGCAAATTAATTTGAATAATTAATAAATAAGAAATTATATATAATATTTAAGATATTATATATATCGCGTATATGAGCCTCGAAATTTATTCCTATTAATTCATATATCCGAAAAAATCAGGGTGTGCACTTCATATATCCGAATGTCGTGCTGTGGTCCAGTGGTAGGGCACTCTGAGTACAAATCGGAGGATCCGGACTCCCGGCGGCACACCCTTATTTTTTCGAATATATGAATTAATAAATATTTAATTGAATAATTAAAAAAAAAATAAAATTTTTTCGTAAAATTCTCCATTTCGCCATTGCTTTTAAATTAAATTAACAAAAAGTTAACACCGATATATTTCAGCTCCGATTAAATTGATTTTTTTAATGTGATTTTATATTTTTTTTATATTCAGGGTTGATGTGAGCCCTAATATTCCTGATAATTTTTTATTAAGAAACTTTCGACCGTTGGTTCTCGTTGAAACATTTTGTAAATTAAAATTAAATAAACAAATTAAACACTAGGTTATTTGTTTCAAAGGTTTTATTAATTAAAAATTATTAACACTTAATACGTATTTCGACAATTCCTTGTCATCATCAGAAGTCAATCAATCAGTTAGAATGTAATCACTTCTGATGATGACAAGGAATTGTCGAAATACGTATCAATTTTTTGTTGATTTAATCATTACTATATATAAAGCAGCGTTTCCCAAAATGTGTGAGGCGCGCCTCCCTAGGGAGGCGCGGACTAGTGTAAGGGGAGGCGCAAATATTGGCCACCAAGATCAATTTTCCAAATGATTGCTAGTTTTATAAATAAAATAATAAAATAATTTAGAAGATTCTGGGACGGAGTTTTTAATTAAAATAATAAATATGAATAAATAAAAAAAATATTTTTATAGAAATTTATATTTTTTAGTATTAAAAATTTTTGTTTTTGTATTATTTTATTAAATGTGTGGGGGAGGGGACGTCATACGATTAAATATTTTTAAGGGAGGCGTGGTAACATAAAGTTTGGAAACCACTGGCCTAAAGTAAGACTCATTCTAGAAAATTATACTATGTGTAAAACCCAAAGGCGGATCCAGGGAAGTTTTTCAGGGTTTTAATTTTTTTCTGACTAGACGCGAAGCTCGCCGAAGGCGAGAGCATTGTTAATTATTTTATTTATTAGGATTGGATAAGGGGTTGAAAAATTGAAAAAAAAAATGTTTTTTAAATATATTTTAGCTAAAGCGATGCCAAATAAATAGAAAACATTCAAAAAATAGCGTTGATTATTATTTTGATTAGGGGTGATGAAGGGTTGATTATTTCAAATTATTTGTTTCTATCATTGGAATATTCCAAATCACTTGTTGACATTTTTTTCCAGTTATAAATAAAGTTAGATTAGAGTAAAAGGTATTTTTTTACTTTTAATAAAAAGGGAATTGTTATTTTCATCTGTTTTATTCCTATACAAACAGAGAGAGACAAGTCTATCTCTCGTTCAGTCGAGCACGCGGCCTGCTGGCAGGCGGGGAGCGGCTCTTTTTTTTCGTTGTGTTTAAAGTGAATCAAAGTGAATAATTAATATAGTGTAACCCACCCTGACCTCGCCGTCAACCAACACACCCTCTTGAGCGTCTTATTAAAGGTAATTATTATGCATTTTCTCGTTGAAAAAAAAAATGATAGAAACAAATAATTTGACTGCTAAAAACGATTCTTTTTGAATATGAAATTAAATATTTTGTATTTCACTAAGGGTAGAGGGAGAATATAAGCTATTAAAAGGGGGAGGGGAGTGTAGGTGTCATTGAAAAAAAAATTAGTTTTAGGCCCTATATCTTTTTTTTCAAACACCTTTTTTTCTCATTCACACATACACACACATTCACTATTTTCTTTCCCTCACCATTATTTACCATTATATTCTTTCTATTTGGCCTATATTTTTGTTAATCAAATTTCCTTAATATACGTTTACTCAGGGGTGAATTAAGGGTTGAAAATTAAAATAAAATAATTTCAAAATAAAATAAAAATTAAAATAATTATTTATAAATGTATTCAAATTATTTTGAGAGTAATTTCGCGGTGAAGCCTAGCGAGGTATGAAGGCAGGGTTAATGCACCCCAGGGGGGGTTAATGCACCGTCCCCTATAATGCACAAAGATATTAATGTTTTTTAATACTTTTACTAAAAAATAAGTGCATTCCGTTTGAGTTAAAATGTATAGGCCTATTCAATATTTAGCAAATAGCATAGTGGGGTAGAAACATTTTAATGTCATTCTAAAATTTCTTATTACTGGGGCGGAATTAATTTTTGAAGATTTCGAAATTCTCATAAACAGATAATGATAACACTGGGTAACTTAGGAACCCTTCGTATCCCTTGCAGAATTTTGTAGGGATTTTTTATTATATAGAAAAGTAAGATACCGGTATGATTAGTCCACTTAGAATTTTACTGGGGTGAGTTACAGCATCTTTTTGTATATATAACTATTCTCAATTTGGATTTGAATTTTTACTTTCTCTTACCTATATGTATAAGTTAATATGCATATATATATATAGAGAAAGTATTGGATTCATGTCAAAAATTCGATGTAGAAACTTTGATGGATATACACGTTTTGAGGACCCCTCTAAAAAATGGTTTTCGCGACATGTTCTGTCGGTGTGTCTGTTTGGGTTCAATTTAAAGCATGAAGGAATTGAGCTAGGAGGTTGAAATTTTATTTTCACCCCCTCCCCTAGGGCGTGAAAATAAGATTTGAGAAAAATATTTTTCTTCAGGAATGAAAGTTAGAAGAAAACGAAGCCAGAATTTTTTCTTTAAAAATATATTTTAACAGCTGACGTTTCGGCTTTGATCATAGCCATCCTCGGAGCTGTTAGTGGTCATCCGAGAATGGCTTTGACCAAGGCCGAAACGTAAGCTGTTAAAATATATTTTTAAAGAACAAATTCTGGTTGCGTTTTCTTCTAACTTTCGTTCCTGATACAAATTCCACCAGCCATAAAATACCCTTCCCCCTACACCCCCTTTTCCTTATACCAGCGTTTTCCAAACTGTGAGGCGCGGACTAGTCTAAGGGGAGGCGCGAATATTTGCCACCAGGACCAATTTTCCAAATGATTGCTAGTTTTAATATAAATAAGAATAAATAAAAAAAAATTTGTATATAAATTTATATTTTTAGCATTAAAAATTTTTGTTTTTGTATTATTTTATAAACTGGGGGGGGGGGGAGGTTAAGATTAAATATTTTTAAAGGAGGCGTGGTAACATAAAGTTTGGAAACCACTAATATAAAGAAAGCCGTAGCCACTGACTTGCTGTCCTTGTGTGTATGTGCCTATTCTCTCGCTGATTGATCAATATAGACTACCAAAGTTTACTTGTAGATTTTTATGAGGGGAATGGTCCTCATCAAAATTATTAAAACACTTAATTTCTGGCAAATTTGTGCTTTATTAAATTAAATTTTTTATATAGAGACTTAATTGGCCAACTTAAAATTCTTATAAGTGCAAGGGGGTCCAGGGGGTGTATCCACTGGCAAGAAAAAAGGCAAAGCCCGCCGAATTGTTAAGATTAATAAAAGACTTATTTCGGTTTAGCTATTGTTTATTTTTAAATAAAACGTTTCGACCAGTCGAGAGCAAGGGCGGATCCAGAGGTGTTTCTCGGGGGGTAATCTGGTGTGACTCGTCGCACAGCACACTATTTTTTTTAATTTCGGTAATTTAAAAGCGCATTCTGTACTTGTTTGCCAGAATATAAATACACATCAAATTTTTAAGTATTAATTTTTAAAATTTTACATTCAAAATAAATTTTTTTGTGAAAAAAAGGTATTTTTTTCGAATCTCGGGGGGGGGCATTACCCCTTTACGGGGGGGATTGCCCCCCCCTGTATCCCCCTTGATCGAGAGGGGCGGGGGGGCACGCGAGATTCCGCCCTTGCTACAACATTCTTGGTAGCTGTATTTTGTCACCACGCCTCCCGGTCTAAAAATTATATTATATTTATTTATTTTTATAACTAGGTAAATCTTTTTTTTTTTTTGTATTTAGAAAAATAGTACTTGGTATATGATGCCTAAGAAATTAATAGTATTAGATGAACGTTGCTATATCAAATTAGTTTTGATTTCGCTTCTACATTTGATGGTTTAAATTTCGTTTCTTTGAATAATTTTAACAAAATTTAATTATTTTATTGAAATTAATTAAATGAATTCTAAATTTATTTAATTAAATTCAATTTAATTTAAATTTTTCTTTTTGCTCTTAATTTATATGCATAATTACACCCATGATAAATTTAGATTACTTTCGAATATTCTCTCTAATTATTGATTTAATGGATTATAACCCAAACTTTTTCTGTTTCCGATGCCCTTAATATTTCAAAATTTTTCTGTGGCGCTCCATATCAAATCTGAGGACAAACCTTATGCTACTAATAGTTTTTCTTCATTTCAAATTCAGATACGCTTTGATATATCTATACCTCCTATGTTTGCAATTTTATTTAAAACTCCTGATTTTAATTTTTCGACTAATAGCAAAAAATTAATATAATATTTTGTATCGGAAAATTTTCACAGCGCCCCAGGGCGCTGCGGTTTGGGAACCACTGGATTATAAGAATCATATGTAATCCAAATTTTATCAAATAACATTGTTTTAAAATAAATTATAATTTTAATCAAAACATAATTAATATACGTAAAAACAATTGTCATTAGATTAAATCATCTGAGACCATAGAGGGCAAATATCTTTTGGCTAAATAGGGCCTATACAATATTTATTATTCATAATTTTATATTGTATTAATAGAATTGACTTTGCCATAGAACAGAAACAAGATCTTGATTTTTGATTAGAGTAACTGCTGAGAGATAAAATCTATTGAAATAACATTTATTTAAACAAATTGAGAATAAATCCAAATTTTTCATTAGAAAAGTCGTTTCGGTTGCTTCGGCCATTACAAATACATTATTAGGGCACCTTCTTGGGAGATGGCTCTTAGGATTAGGAGTCCGAAGTCTCAACACGACTCGGGTTCGATCCCTTCCCAAATAATTCTACCATCCTCCAGTCTCCTCTTAGGGTAGGAGGGGATAGCCCCACCGTGGTATCACAAGGCCTTTGCTAGTGTTCCCTCTCTGAACCACTTCAACCTAACCTAACCCTAACCTGCACCTTCTTTATTTGAAGAGAAAAAAAAAACAAGTAGAAAATGCAGCCAATGTAGTTTCTTTATTGAGATCAGCCAACGTTTCGGTCCTAGGTTTGGACCATCATCAGAACTGGATGATGATTTTTATTCATTTTTTTTTCTCTCTTTAACAACTACTCTACAGCCATACATCCCCCTGTTATATTATTTTATTTATTTACAAAGTGATATTGTTCAGGAATTGAGGGTTACTTTTTTCAATGGTGTCAAAATCGAAAATTTTGCAATATTTAAAAAAAATTCTATTTTTCTTCTCTCTTTTTGTCCCTGGGGTCGGTAGGAATTAATAATTTTTATTAACAAATTTATTTTAAATAAATTCAAAGCCATTATTTAAAAATTAAAGTCGTCTCTTAATTCATAATGATATTTTTATTCACTACTATTTGGACCCTGTTACGCATTAGTGTGTCAAGCTCCAAAAAAAAAAAAATTAAAAATTGAATTAAGCACGGAATATTGTTTCAAATGCTACAATTAACTTAATAGTATTTTTTATGTCCTAAAAAAAATTATATTTAATGTTACTTGCACAATCGACAAAAAAAAAAAATGATATATAATCTAATCAAATGTAAATGTAAATCAGAAAAACTTTAATGTTAATTTTCTCAAATCTCGGTACCTGGTGCTTGACCCACTAATGCGTAACAGGGTCCATTTAAGATCTTAATTTGCATTAAATTCATCTATCATATTTTTACCCCAGTCACTTTTTAATATTTAAAATATCGAAATGCAATTAGTGACTTTCTAATATCCAATTCATACATCATTTGTCTTAGATTCTTAATATAGAGGCGTCAAGCCACAAATTGCTTCGAGAAACCAAGTTTAATGAAAATTCATTATATTCAGATTACCAACTATCCATTTTGATTATCACTTAAAATCAGATAACCTTTGAAGTAAAAATCTGGTGTGACTGGCGCACAGCACACACTTTCTCTTACCTTCGGTAATCGAAAGTTGTGTTCTGTGCTTGTCACACCAGATTTTTTGTGTCGACAAATATTTAGTTCCCGACAGTACGGAACATATGAATTCAGATGTAAAATTTATAAGTGTGGGAAAATATTTATATTCTGTTACCATGGCAACCATTTCTCCTATCTTCCCTATGAAATACAAGAGTAAGTGGTCTTCAGAAGATTTCAATTGCAAAATGAGAATATACATTTTAAAGAGCATCTAAAAAATAATTGATTTTTGAATTTTAAAAAAAATCGTTGGAGCAAATTTTGAGAAAATCGAAAAAAACTGAAAAGACATCAGTAAAGTACTAGTATTTTGGCCGATTTTGATTAAAAGCTTATTTTTCCGGTCCCAGATGTTTAACTTAAATATAAAATTTCAACCTCGTAGCTCAATTCCTTCATGCTTAAAATTGAACACACACACACACACCACACACACAGACAGACCATGTCGCGAAAACCACTTTTTTGGATTCAAGGGACCTCAAAACGTGAAGATCCATCAAAATCTCGACATCGAATTTTTGACATGAATCCAATACTTTCTCTCTATATATATATTACATATATACATAGGAGAGAAAGAAAAATAATAAAATGATGAAAGTGCGTTGACCCTTGTATGCGCTTGATAGAATTAATTGAAATATGAAATTCAAAAACAAAAATATCATTTAATTCCGCTTGAGGGGATTTTTATTTTCTTACCCAATATATGAATTATATATATATATATATAGAGAGAGAGAGTATGATTGCCATGGTAACAGAATATAACTCGTGGTTTTCGCTCGCGACATGGTCTGTCTGTCTGTGTTCAATTTAAAGCATGAAGGAATTGAGAGCTAGGAAGTTGAAATTTTATATTTAAGTTAGGCACCCACCTAAGGAGTGAAAATAAGCTTTTAAACAAAATCGGCCAAAAAGTACTAGTACTTTACTGAAGTATTTTTTCAGTTTTTTTTTTTTTTTTTTTTTGATTTTCTCAAAATTTGCTCAAACGATCTTGATTAAAATTCAAACATCAATGCTCTTTGAAATATATTTTCTCATTTTGCCATTGAAATCTTCTGAAGATCACTTTACTCTTTTTTTTTTTATAAAAAACACTCACACTTTTTTCTCATTCACACTCACACTTACACACACTTCACACAGTCTTTTTCGGTAACTCAGGCCATATAAAACATTTACGATAACCGTTATTGATTTAATATTATATATTGGGTCCAGGCATTCTTATTTAAGCCATTTGGTATCCAATTGGCTTAAATAAAATCATCGGATTGCCTGGGTCCGAACCCGCGACGTTTGGTATACGAGGTTAGCACGCTAACCTCTACGCCAAGCCCCGAGGACCACTTTACTCTTGTATTAATATATACTTCATAGGAAGAATAGGAGAAATGGTTTCCATGTTAACAAAATATAAATATTATTTCATACTTATAAATTTAACATCTTGAAAATCGAATGAACCGTACTGACGGAAACTAAATACGTGTCGACACACAAAACCTGGTGCGATCAGTCACATCAGATTTTTACATTAAAATTCACATAAACTATTTTTTTGTATGCACTTTAAAAAGTAGGCCTATATGAGTAAAATTTTTCGTGAGAATTGTTCGTTTCACTTTACTTATGTACTTTTTCAGTTTTTTTTTTTCGATTTTTACAAAATTGGCCTTAACGATTTTGATTAAAATTCATAAATCAACTATTTTTGGTATCCTCTTTAAAAAGTATACCAGTAAAACTTTTGTTAAAATTGTTTGAAGAACACTTTACTCATGTAATTCAGTTTCTTTTTTTTTTTTTTTTTTTTTTCAAATTAATTTTCCCACTCTTCCTTCCATAGAGCCAATGTTAAAACTCTATTGAGATTTGCATGTTAATTTCGATTCAAAAGGGGGTCTCCTTTGGTTTAGACATTTTAAAAATTTTTTTCAAATTCTTATTCTTATAAAAAAATATTCAAATATGAGATTAAAATTTTGAAATTTAAAACTATGCAAATAGATGAATTACATAGAAATTTTTTAGCCCAATCAGAGGTCCTTTAGACGTGATTCAAACGGCTAAAAGTTTAGAAAAATCGAATTTTTTCATTTTTTTTTAACTTTGGACACCCCTAATACAATTTTTTTCCATTCCTGAATGGAAAGCATATATTTTTATGATATTATATTGTTCTTTAGCTTTCCAAAAATAATTCATTCGTGAAAATCTATTAATTATTAGCGAAATTATAAACAAAATAGTTATCAGTCTGGTGAAAAAAAAACACTGTCTGCCTATCTTTTAGGCGCTTTGCTCTCTCTCCGGCAGTAGAGATCATAGGAACAAACTTTTAACTCTTTAGATATATTTAACTATTTTGTTTCCTAAATACTTGATAGATTTTCACGAATTAATGATTTTTGGAAAGCTAAAGAACTATACAATATCGTAAAATATATTTTTTTTTCCTTTCAGGGATGGAAAAAATTGTATTAACCCATATCTTCCCGACAATAGAAATTTTGAAAAAATATTTTATTTTGTCATCAATTCCACTTAAAAGTAATTCAAATAAGATGATAAATATTAAAAATTAGCAGTATGTCTTGTCATTTTGACATAACATAACGTTGCGCTGGCGCAACGTTGGGAGTTTCCTGGAAAAAATAATTTTTTTTTCTTTCAATCACCTACTTTTCTTTGCTCAAAATGTTAAATATTCATGATTGTATGAAAAACTGAACAAGATTGATTCTATTACTCATGAAATTAAAAAAAAATGTGAATGAAGGTGAAACTGATAGTTTTTGCATATGTAGATCATCTGGATTTTGCAAATTTTGCATCTCGTCTGCGCATTTTCTTCATCGCGGATTATAATATGGAGAGTTCTGTCCTCTCTTAATGTTCTTATTGAAATTACAAATGTCAGGTTATTTTAGTTTGAGCATAGTTTATTCAAAACTCTACTATATCATCCACAATTTCGTCTAAGAAATGTTCAAACAATTGTAAGAGTGTCAAATTCCCAAATTTATTTTTTATTTCTTAGACACATCTGACTTTACAGTTTTTAGGAGTATACCTGTTAGTTGGGACACACTTCGGCCCCTTTGTTAGAGGATACATTTTTTTCTAGGGTGGTTCATCAGAAATATTTTTTGTAGTTTCAGGTACTGATATATCTGTTTTGTCGTCTATACTGGCATAAATTTTATATGTAGCACTATATGTACTGTAATTATTCACCCCCGTCATTGATAATCATAAGACCATCTTCTATTTCTTCTTCATCAGTTAGTTTATCTACTTTAGGAGTTATCATGACTACATAAATGGCTTCTTCTCCCTCTAATTTCTCAAAAATAGCTATAATTTTCTCAGCTGTTAGTATTTTCTTTTTGTAGAAAGACATTTCTATGTTCAATAATTGAAAAATAGGACAAATAATAAAACAATAATAATAATAAAATAAAATACGAAAGTCATAGAAGGATATTATAATACGGTGTTACTACTAAAAACCGAGCCGGGGAACTCCCAACGTTGCGTCAACGCAACGGATAAATGTATCATTCGCTACTGTGTCATAGGTCTAATATATTTAAGAAAAAAATATGTGGATTCCACATCTATAACATTCTGGAATATGTACATAAAAGTTGAATTAAATATATTTTAGTACTTGAAAAAATTATTGAAAAATATTGATAAAAACAGGTGTTCAGTAATTAATTTTTTTCACGGAGTGTTGCACTTATTTTGAAATGTAAATACATAGAAAGAAAGCTTATGAATGCCTTTTAATAAATGAATGATGACTTTTGCATAAAAACTTCATTTTGACTGCATTTTATGAAGTTAAACTTGGTGTTGCGTATACGCAACGCCGGGAAGAAATGGGTTAAGGGGTTCTAAATTTAAAAAAAAGTAGATTTTTCTAAACTTTTAGCCGTGCTTTGCACGATTATATTACCTTCGATTAGACTGAAACTTCGATTAGACTGAAACTTCGATTGGATTCAAATCCTAATTACAGTGAAAATTTTCACTTGTTTACTATTACTAAATCGATGATTTGCTAGTTGACTAGAAGTGAAGCATTCGCCCCTAAGAAGTCAATATGAACTTGTTTAATTTTTAATAGTTTGATTAATATCTTCATTATAAAATATACGAGAATGGATTCAATTTATAACATTACCTATATTTTCCATTTTCATATTCTCATAGTATGAATATTAAATTAATTAATCAATAAATGGAATAATGGAAATAAATTTGTTTAGCACTCCTTCCCTCTCAGTGCCTATCATCAATATATTAAATTTAATTTCTATCTATGCATTCAGGTGTCAAATTAATGAAGTAGCTCTCAGAGAATGGAACAAAATGAAGCTTTACGTAATACTTCCTTCCTAAATTGCAATTATTCATTATTTAATAAAATGTTAAAAAAAGATCAAAGTTAGTTTTTTTTTAAGGTCCTTTTCGGCATCGAAGGCCATTTAGACCCCGTGCCTATTGATTTAAAATCAAAGTTAGTTGAAAATGTAAACTTTTGGACAAATGATTTCGGAATTTTAAATCATTGGCAGTTTTCAAAAAATTTCTATGCAAGCTCTTGAAAACGCCTGTAGAGTAGGCAACCAGATATAATTTAAGTAAATAATATTATAGCCTGTTGCTTTGTGAAATAAAATATACAGTAAATATATTCCATTCATTTAATCATTTCAAAGGTTCAGCTCTAATTTATCAATTTAAATGAATTGAATTTTTTTTTAATTTCCTTATTGATATCAAATATTTTGTTATATTGATGGTTAAATGTTGTGATTGCTGGAGGGTTTTATTTTAATCCATTTATTTATTTATTTTTTTAATCATTTATTTAACTTGAGGGTTTTAATATCAATGAATAAACATGGATTTTGGAAAATTATTGTTTTATTGAAATTGCTAACTATCCGAAAAGATTAATCAATAAAAGGCGTAGCATTATTAATATTTATGAATTCTAAGAGATGACTATAAACATGTTATGCAGAGGAATTGTTATTTACATTATTTTCTATCCAATATACTAACCATCTATTTTGTATAATTAGAATAATTTTTGGACATTTTACAGGAGATAATTTTGAGAAATGGATGTTAAGAAAATATTTTCTTCCATTTCTAAATTTACTACTGACGCACAGCACAAAACTTTCTCTTACCCTACAGTAAGAGAAAGTTATGCACCGTGCTTGTCACATCAGATTTTTTGCCGAGATATACCCAGTATTTAGTTTCCAATAGCACCTTAGTTAACTTGACAATTTGCATTTCATAAGTAAAAAAGTCAATTGATTCAAAATTTCCATAGGCTCTCTATTAGGGGTCCGACCGAAACAAGATTTTCAGCCGAAACCGAAACCGAATTTCGGCCTCAATCTTAGTTTCGGCCGAAACCGAAACTTGTATTCCCTATTCAAAATTCATATCATTTTTTTTTTTTTTTTTTTTTGAAAATCATTTTACCTTTTTTTTTTAAGGAGACTAAATTTTTTTCCCCTTTCCATCGGGCGGAAAATTTTTTTCTCCCTCAAGTGCAAATCATTTGACCTTTTTTTTTGCATGCGAGTCTCATCTCATCTTTTCATGCTCAAGTTTCGGCTACTTTTTGGCCGAAACTGGCCGAAACAGAATATTCGATCGGTTCCTTCTCTCTATATTTTAAATGTTGACTGCTTGAAATAAATTATACTTAAATTCAAAATTTTAATCTCATATTTGGATATTTTTTATACAATAGAGAAACCTAAATAAATAAATTTCATAAGAATTTGAAAAATGTCTAAACCAAAGGTGACCCCCTTTTGAATCGAAATTAACATGCAAATCCCCATAGAGTTTTAACAATGGTTCTATGGAAGGAAGAGCCTGGAAATTAATATGAAAAAAAAAAAAAAAAAACTGAATTACATCAGTAAAGTGTTCTTCAAACAATTTTAACAAAAAGTTTTACTGATATACTTTTTAAAGACGATACAATAATTATACATAGGAGAAATTTTGATTATAAAACTTCCCCCCCCCTCTTTTTTTGATCGGCCGCCATTTTGAAATTAATTGACCTACAAAGATGAGACACATCAAATATTGCATTGCCACGGGAGTTACATATGTGTATAAAATTTCAAAGCTCTAGATTAACTAGAACTGGTCGTAATTTCGATTTGCAGATTTGTCGGAAAAAAACAGGAAAGCAAGTTAATAAAAGCGTTAAAAGCGTTGTAAAAAATAGATTTATGAATTTTAATCAAAATCGTTAAAGCCAATTTTGTAAAAATCGAAAAAAACTTAAAAAGTACATCAGTAAAAAAAAATCCAGCTAATTCAAAATAAGCGGTGCCTTAGAGTATATTTTCTATTAAAATTTAATTTTCTCTCTAGCTCTAAAACTAGACGTGATGGGGCAAATCTGGTGGCATTTTTGGAATTAGCTATTCAAATAGGGATAAAATCCCTGCTCCCCTGTGTTATCTATAATGTTGTTATTTATAATATTATTCTATAATCTTCAAAAACAAAATGACTCATAAATAAATCTCTTGACTTCAGGAAAGGATTTTTAACTTTTATAAACAATTTAATCCCATTTATATTTATTATTATTCACCCGCCGCTTTTCTAATTAAATACATCCCCTAAAAGCATTCGTATTAAATACAGCTTATACCTTTACCTTTTGAGCTTTTTATATAATTTAATTCTTTATTATTCCTTTTTGAGTTTCAAAATAAACATTTCATATACAAGTCTTTTTATGAGATTTTATTTGGCAAAGTTTCTTAGAGTGATATGAGTAATTATCCTGTTTGGACCACCCTCGTTTTATCAGAACTTTTCCAATATCTTTTTTTTTTTTTTTTTTAATAATTTCTAGGAAAAAAATCTTAAGTAAACTTGTTCACATGACATTTTTTCTTTCCTTCTTCTGTAAAAATTTTGACACCATTCATGATTTAAGTACCTAAAAACATAAGGATTTGTCAAAGTTGTCTTTGAACTGATGTGTAGGTGCTTAGTTTTATACAAACTTGAAAGATATTAAACTTAACATGTGTTAATAAAAATTTAACCAACATTTAATAATTCACTTTCCAGTCAACAAGACAAGTTTATTAAATAACGACTATTGAGTCTTATTTTCAGACTCATTCTTATTTAATAATTTCATTTATAAAATCCTCACCCTTGAGACTATATCGCCTCTCCCTGAAGGGGGGATGGGAATTCGCCTACTTTAACAGTCTATGATAGTGGTTTCCAAACTTATGTTACGGTGCCTCCTTTAAAAATATTTAATCGCATGACGATTCCCCCCCCCTCCCATTTTATAAAATAATAGGCCTACAATCACAAACTTGGATAAAAATAGGGTCCGACCGAAACAAGATTTTCAATCGAAACCGAAACCGAATTTCGGCTTCAATCTTAAGGCCGCTTCCCACGAAGGGTTTTCTTGTTATATCGCGTGCGATATGACGTCTAATTGCATGGGTTTTTAGCTGATTCCGCATGTTCTATTTTTTTACATGCCTTTTTTCCAAATCCATGCATCGACCAATCACAGAGTCGGATTTTTGACGCCATCCAACATGGCTGACTTTTCCCAAAAAGTGAGGTTATTTGATTTTGACAGCTTACGATTTATTGAAATATTTTATATAAAAAAAAAGGCGACCACCAGAGGGGAACACTCGGCCATTTCCGCCAACCTTAGAATTCCAAAATCATCATGTTTGAATAAGCCTCTAAGACGTGTGAATATTTTAATACGTATTATTATAATTTTTGACAGCTCAAGTTTTATTCGCTGGCTGCATGTCTCGTGTGAGTGCATCATACTGCTGGCTCTGCTTGCAGTGACGTCATATCGCATACAATGTAACCTAAAAACCCTACGTGTGAAACGGCCTTTAGTTAGATTTTATTATAATAAAATCGCGTTGCACCTATATTTTTTAGACTTTTTCTTTTGAACCCTTTTAATGAATAAGTCCTTCTGGTTATTAGGACACATTCCTATAAATTTGAAAACTCTTCTCTCTTTCTCCCCCAGATTTCACAGCCCTCGAACTCATTAAACTTTACTGTTGGGAGGACCCCAGTGATGAGAATTTTTTTTTTCAATCTCCATACCTATGAATTATGCGAACACTCTTCAGGACCAATCCCAATCTATCTCCCAGTTAAAACAAACAAGACACAAACTTATTTCCATTGATCAAACTTTAGAAAACAGACAGACACTTTAAAATATTGAAAGCAAACAAAATTATAAACTTTTAAATATATGATATCGAGATATATCCAAAGGATACGTATTTGGTATAAATAATAGGCTAAAAAGAAAAAAAAATGGTTTTCTCAATTTTTTTTAATATTCTAAATCCTAAAGAGTTAGAGAGACGGCGTTGTTTTTTTCTTTTTTGTTTTATTCCATTTACTTAGATATGCATCTTTGCAATTTAGTTAAGCGTGCTCATATTTTAAAAGAAGTTAAAACTTTTTTTTCTACATAATCTTAGCCTATAAAATAATTATTACATATAAAATTTTTCTGAATTTATTAAAAAAATAAAACTTCTAACATTTTAAATTATACTTCATATAATAATGATTGATATAATAATGGTAAAATTTTAATATTTTTTTTTTTATATAATACCATGGGCATGAACATTATATAAATTTTTAAGACTGAAGAGATAATTGGGAGTTAGTGCCGTTCCATTCTCTAAATATTCATTGATACTTACTACTGAAAAGTGAAGGCAGTCAGTAGGCCTATACAGTAAAAGAAATTTAATTAGATTTCGTCGACGTTTCGGGAACACATCATTCCCTTCTTCAGGACGATAAGTTGTTAATACTACTTTGGTCGATACATATCGGCATATACAAACATATATAGAAAATTTGTCCTTAAATAACAGGCATTATCTGCCGAAACTGTGCAATTCAGTCGCCAATAAATGTGAAAATAAAAAAAAAATTTGAGACCATCAAATAAAAGTTCCACTTAAAAGTAAATCTTTATTTTATGTTATTAAATATTATTTTCCTGCAAGATCTCTGACAACATGAATACCTCTTCTCTTATTTACTAATATTATTTGGACTTATTTAAATTTTAATACACTGTAGATACTGTATATATACATGCTCAGGGGCCCACATCTTATGGGTACGTGGATGGTGACCACGAGCTTCCCGAGCTGGGACAAGCAGTTCTTCATTTCTTTGTATGTCTGTCTCTTCCTTCCTCTTTTCAAGAGGCGTCAGGCCTCACGACGGGCCGGCCTTCCGGTCGCAAAATGCATGATAGGGTTGGAGGGAAAAAGTGAGGTTCGCCGACCCCGCATAACGGGAATAGGGCAAGGAAAGAAGCAGAAGAAGAAAACATACTGTATATATTAGTTATCTTCAAAGAGATACATTAGAATATTATTGAGAAAAAATGCGTGTATTGTTGGTTTCCGGCTTTCAACAGCCTCTTTTCCTCTGGGTATCAAACCAGGGCCCGAGCTCTCCTTGACATTGCTTTTAAATTAATTACCTCTTTTTCTAATCTATTGTATATTAACATTAATCTTTTATATAAAATAATGTATGTCCCAGTGGCAGGTTGTGCCTTTAGTAATAATAAAATCAGGCATATAATATTTCAAATATATTCCTGATTTTATAAATTTTTATTCATTTCCTTATTTTTCTTTTGATGTGTTCCTTTAGAATTATAAAAATATCCATAGCAGTCTAACTCAAATATTAATTCTTGAATATCATAGGTTAAAACCCTCATTCTTATTGATAAACCAAGCTTCTAATGAATAAACTTCAAAGACGGAATTCTTAAAGAAATTTCATTGCCCCTGGAAAGGTAGGCAAGGAGCAACAACAGCAGCTCCTTGCTCCAATATCGTCTTTTGAACATTTATTTAATTTCCTCTTTCTACAACCCTTTGATGGGCGTCACTGTTATTTAAAATAAGCCATTGTATCTTCTTCCTTCTTCTCTTATTCTCAAAAATTCAAAGAAATTGTCATTCCTTTTCTTTAGTAAAATTCCAAACACTTTGAACTCGATTTGAATAAATAAATAAACAAATAATAGAAAAAAATAAAATAAAGAAATGAATTTTTTACTTACATATAGAAATTAAAATTAAATACATTTATTCTTTTATTCGAGTGTAATCAAAGGCAAAAAAACATTTCCTTTGAATGCGGACTTTTGATATTTAATTTTAATGATATTTTTTCAACCAGATTCATCTTTCCACTTTTCTTGACTCAATAAAGTCAAAGAATAATGGATGATTTCTTTTTTTTTTTTCATTTGAAAGACAATCTCAACCATGACATGGAAAAAATTTAATTCAATCTTTAATTATATTTCTTTCAAGTTTAGATTTCATTCGTTAGATTTTTTTTTTAAATAATTATTTTGAGCTTATTGATTCTTTTTAAATACAATATGAATTATTCCAAATGAAAAAATTTTTTAATTTTCCCTTTCCCCCCCCCCCCCCCCTTCCCCCCCCCACCCCTCCCTCCTTTTCCACTTGTCAGGTGGCTGCGCCCCTGGACAACCTTGCTCGCCTTGCATCAAATTTATTCTTAATAGCTGTTTGGAAATTTTCCGAAGTTAAATTTTCCTCTCTGACTCAACTTCCTTTTATTCTGGCCAATCAGCGCCCTGATAGGCACATACACACAAGGACAGGAAGTCAGCGGCTAGCGCTTTATATATAGTAATGATGATGATTTTTACTTTTTATTACAAAATAATAAATAAACTTTAATTGTTTTCTCTCCTCTTTCAAAGAGAGTTTAAATTTTTTATAATAATTATTTTTAATTATTATTCTCATAATAGGCCTATATTCGTATAGTATTTAAATTAAAAGAAGTTGGACCTTTGCCAATTATCTATTTCAATGGGCTCTACTCCCAAGATGCTAGGCCAAAGAGTATCCAACCTAATAGGAAGATCTGTGATTGGAGCTGACGTTCGAGTCTAACCTATAATATACAGGCGAATCCAAAGAGCCCTCAGTTGAGCTTCGGCTCTTGTAGTGATAACATGATCTGTGTTAAAGTTTTCAATTTTTTATTTCCCTCGTCAGATGCATCATGGCGTCGCTTGATAGCAGTCCACTTCACGCATTGCTCCTTAAAAAAATCGAATTTCTCCTAAACTTCAAGGCCATTTTAGGTAAATTTCAGTTCAATCGTTATATTAATTCTTTGTTTAAATATGTGTAAAAGATAAAATTGTTGTTGCTTCATAAAAAATATTATTTCATATAGACCCTATATACACACACGTAATAATTGCTAGCCAGAACAAGGAATATAACTAAAAAACATAATCAATGGATTATTCTAATCTATCTAATGGCTCAGGGATCTGTTAAATTTCGGATTTATTTATTTTTGTATTTACTCTTTTGTCTCTTGTCTTCTATTTAATAGGTCAGCAATCAGATATAAACACGTTTCTCGGATGGGATCTCAGAGTTCTTAGCTTATTAGCACATATACTTACTAGTAAATTTAGATATCCTTACATCTCTCAACGGATTTTCTGTCCACATTTTAGCTTTATTATCTTATTGATATTGATACGATTTGAAATCACCTTTCGTAAGAAATAATTAAATTTCGAATAAAGCTAGCGCCCAGGACTAGCCTCGTTTTTATTCGATGTCGAGGTAGATATACACGTTTTGAGGCCCCTTGAATCCATAAAAGTGGTTTTCGAAACAAGGTCTGTCAGTGTGTGTGTGTGTTCAATTTAAAGCATTAAGGATTTGAGCTAGGAGGTTGAAATTTAGTAAGACAACCATCTAGAGCAGTGTTTCGCAACCTTTTGAAGTGCACGGCACCTCAAAGGGCGTTAGGAATAACATTACATACTAGGGGCACCTTTCCTTTTTTTCCCTTATAAAACGAAATTTTTTCCGCCCTGCGGTAAATTTTTTTCTTTTCTGTAAAAAGTGAAAATCATTTTACTTTTTGTTTTAAGGGAAACAAAATTTTTCCGCCCTGCGAAAATTTTTTTTCCGCACTCCGGAAAATTTTTGCTGCTTACGTTTTAATCATTTGACCTTTTTTTAGCAAAAGATCAGATTTTTTTTATTAATGAAAACTGTGAAAACTCTTGAAAAAAGTCTTCATTACTGCCTTGAATTTATTTTCTCTTAAAATAAATTTTTTTATAATATAAAAATTAATATCTCTTTCTACTGGTCTGAACTTGTTTCAAAATCCTTTGTCTTTTCTTCTATAAATTCTCTTTCTATATTATTATTTAAATATCCAATCCATCATTTTAATTATCTTGATGTTTGTTCATTTGATTCAATATATATATTCCTAAATCGATAAAGTAATATTTAGATAAAATTTCTTTTTTTATTATCCTTTTTTATTGAAAATAATATGATTTATCAAAGAGATGAACAAATACAGTATTAAGCTTACTATTTTTATTTCTTTAGGATTAATAAATAAACTGCGTTATAAATATATATTATATCTTTGCTTTTGGTAAAATAATTGGATCAAAAAATAAGTCATAGGAATATTTAACAATTTTTTTTGAGTATGTGGGTGGAGTTGGTGTGCTGTGGAGTATTTGTTTGTTGGTCAAAACTCCCTTGGTTCCCGGGAATGGAAACTGGGATCTCCAGGGCTTTCCTTTGCACCAGCCCACCGGACCCTCGATTACACCAACGCAAATATATTTTCTCTATATGCAGTTAGTATTGCATTTCTGGGAATGCGAATATTTGTTGATGTCCTAATTGAAGACCCGGTGGCCTGGTGCAAAGGAAAGCACACCGATGCCCCGTATATACTGGAGATCGAGGTTCGATTCCGATTTTCGAGAAATTAACATAGGCCTACTCGCAAAAATTGTTAAATATAACTTTTTTCCTATTTATTGAAATTTTAAAAAGAATATTATTCCCGGCCAGTGAATGTAATTTAAATAAATGTTTGTTCCCTTGGTTGGTAAAACATGCTAAGAACAGTGGCGGATTAATGCAATTTTGTCGGCGGGGGGGGGGGGGGGGGGGGCGGTTTTTTTTATTTTTTTTATTTAAGGACTTTGTCGGCATCTATGGCCTTTCCTATTTATTTTAATTGATTGGTAACAAATTCAATTGAAATTAAAGAGCAGAAATCATAATTTCTTTTGATTACTAGTTTTTATAACTTTATGAATTTCTTCTCGGGGAGGGGGGGCGATCACCCCACCGCCCCCACCCTTAATCCGCCCCTGATTACCAGGGCCATTTTTCAAAATTATTTATATAAATTTTTCCTTTGCTTGCCTTTTATTCTTTAAATAGATAACATAATTTTTTTTTTTTTTATAACTAGCTTTATTTTCAACTGTTATAAGTTTAATTTAAACGAGATTAGCCCGTTTTTAGATTGTTCAATTTATAAAAGATTTACTTGAGATTTGAACAGAACATCTGGTCCTTAAATTAACCAACCACCTTTATTATATTTCTACATCGGTGAATGAGAAAGAACTAAAGCGAGAAATTCAATTATTAAGTAATAAACTCCTTTTTCTTCTTCATAAAACTTTAAACTAAAATTTTCAATTAAATATAATCACTAAATTACCATAAATCGTTAATTTTTTTTAAATCTTTCTTACGTTAACTGAGTGTGTCTCAAAAGAAAATAAAAGTTTCACTTTAAAAAATGTAATAAAATAATCGGTATGATTAAGCACATAAAGCTTTAATCCCTAGAATTAGGCCTAAATGAGTCCAATAAGAGATTAACA
>JAKCPI010026870.1:0-48655 GCA_023213315.1 Euborellia annulipes | reverse complement strand
CTGCCCACATTTCTAGACAGTCGCGCATGCGCACAGCAGTGATAGCTAGCGCTATAAGTCGAACGGTTAGGCGATGAACTAAGTAGCCTATGCCAAGCCGATGACAAGTGTTACCGTAGAGCGCAATTTCTCATGAAGATTTATTAGTTCAAATTTCGAAACAAGATAACTTCACAGATCAAATTATTGAATTATTTTCTAAATTAAAAAGAAAGGCGAATAGATTTAATTTACAAAAATAAATAAATACGCCTTTTTTCTTTCTTTTTTTTCTATTTTTCGTAAGATATATATATATTTGTCGCCTACCCAGTTGTCTCGGTCACGAGCCGCCACTGCTCTATAATTGGACATTTGTTGTCTGTAGAGTGAAAAAAAATGTCTATCCAAAGAAAAAATCTCTAAATAGAGACCTTCAAATTATAAAAAAATTATTTTATTACTTCTGACCCATTCCTCCCTCTAATTTGACTCTGTCACTGATAAGCAACTCCCCCCCCCCCCCCCCCCTTAATATTTTCCGGAATCGCCTACCAAAATTGTTTTCTGAATCCATTCTTTTAAGCATTTAGGCTTACTCTTTAGAAATGTGACTTGCCTACATGTAGGTCCAATTGCTGTCAATTTATCATTTAAACTACGTACTATAACTTCTGTTTTAATTCAAAACACGCATTCAAAAAAAAAATTTTACTTAATTTAAAATCAATGGAGTTGACTAGAAAATTATCCGATAATAACCTAATGATGGTATTTTGTAATTCTAATTATTTTTATTGTTTGGATACCAAATGGCTTAAATAGAAATGCCTGGACCCCTAATAGATATTATAAATAATAACGGTTATCGGATAAAGTCTTATATGGCCTGAGTTGCCAAAAAGACTGTGAATGTGTTTTAAAAAAAAAAAAAAAAATATTTTAGTTCTGGGCTCCAAGAGGTTGTGTACTTTAAAGGTTAGCAGCCTACAGTGGCGTCATTTCAACTTTTTCTTGGGGAGGGAGGGGGGAATTTTTTTTTTGGGGGGGACAAACATATTTTTTTTCTTAAAATTTACTTACAAATAGGTAAGTTACTCTAATTTGGCCAAAAGATATTTAATTTAATTAATTGTTTAATTTTGTACAGTTTATATATTATCCCTACTCGTAGATATATTTTGAAAGATTTTATTTAAGAATAATATAAAATTTTATAAAAATCAGAGCCCTTTGGGGGGGGGGGGGGGCGAACGCTCCCCTGCCCCTCCCCTCAAATGACGCCACTGGCAGCCTATAATAAAGAACATGATGAAAGATTTCACCAGGAAAAACGATCCCAAGGAAGATGGCACGCCAACATGCTAATTGATTATTGCTGGGTGCTCTGGCGGGAAACACAAAATGGAAATCGGAAGCGGAATCGGAGGAACATCCAAAAAAAAAAATGTAAATAAAAATGGTTCACAAACCAAAAAAGCAACCATAGAGTGTTTACTATTTTAATTATTATTAAAAAAGAGCTTTTTGATACTTTTTCTATTATAAAAAAAAATTACGCATAGTTAAATGTAATAAAATATTTTTTTTTTTCATTTTTTTTGTAAATTACCCATGTTTTGTAAAAAAAAAAACAAAACTTTACGTGAAGGAGGAAAATGGTAATCAGTTTTGGATTCAGCACACTAAAAAACATAATTCATAAATAATACTCCATTCAGCTGAAAAAATTTTTTATTCTGTAGGCCAGTGTAATTGAAAACTTTATGTATTTTATGTAAAGGGGGGAGTCCAAAAAAACTCCAAGACTTTCGACAGCTAAATGTATTTTATTAAAGCAATACCAGGCTGACGTTTCGGTCCCTTGTCTAGACCATCTTCAGAGCAGTTTGGCGAGAAAAAAATTTTAATAAAATACATGTGGCTTTGGAAAGTCGTGAAGTTTTTTTTTTTTTTGATTCCGCCTTACAGGCACAAAGACATACCACAAATTAATGGAATTTAAACAACATAAGACAATCATTGGGAGTTAAAAGGATGGAAGTATATTGAAAAAAGATGATCAATCCTTCGATACTCCATTGTCATCAAAACAAGAACAAAATTTTTATAAATTATAAACAAAATTTTAAAAGTTAACTTAAATAAATAATAATAAAAACTTTATCATGTCATAAAGAAAAAATATATAATTGTATTATCGTTGTTGTTTTGTTTTTTAAGATAAATAAATGATAATACTTACTCACGAATTCGAACTTCCTTTATTAAAGCGTCGTCAGCCATTTTAAATGTAATGTTTAATTCAACACAACTTTTCAAACGAAAGAGATGTGCGTTCTTCGCCTTCAAGTCACTAAATGAAAGGTTTACAACCTGTGTGGCTTATTTTGTCTGATTATTTCATTTGTTGATTTCAAAATGAGATAGGGCATTAGATTATAATTCCATTCTAGGGAATAAGATAAGGGAAAAAAAGAAAAAGTTAAATATCAGAGTATTTACATTTTTTAATATCATCCATCTTTTTACAAGTCTCAACTATTTTCTACGTATATAACAAGATATACGAAGACATTTTTTTTTTTTTTAAATAAATATAAACAGAAGAAATATAACTATATTTTCCACTAAAATTTCAAAGGAAGAGGTAATCTTTTTTAAATAAATAATAATATACATTTTTTTTAACCTCATCCCTTAAAATTTCAAAAGTCAACGCGTATATTTTTTTTTTTTTATCTATGTTGGACTGAATATTTCTAGCTAACTTATAAAAATCATCAAATAAAGATGATTTATATGTTTATTTTCTAGTCAAAGGCGAACCTGTCTACTCTCTAGCCTTTTTGTCTTACTGGGTCATAAGCTTTTTCTAGTCTCTAGGCTAGTATTGGACAAAATTTTGAAATAAGGCTGCTCTAACATCATTTCAGAAGAAAATTTTCTTTTTTAATCACAATTATATATTTAAATAAAAAATAAAATAATTCTTGCTTTAATATTTTAACTTCGCCGACCAGCTGAAGGCTAAGTTAAGTTTTTTTATATTATTTATTTTGATTCTAGTATTTATCATATATACAAATATTTTTTATTTTCAAATACTTTTATGAGACGAATCTAAAAATTTTGTTTCTGAGATTCCGGAAAATTTCAAAGATTAGTCCCATCCCTACTTATGACATTTTTTTAAGTATTTGAACCAATTTTACTCACAAATTTTCTAAGAGATCTTTTTAACTTATTTATATCATATCCTCCAGCGAAAATAAGTGAATAAAATTGTGAGATTCAGAATATTAAAATGTTTGCAATAATTTAACATATCTTATTTCAACAATCATATTCCTTTTGAAATCATGTAAATTTTTTTTTTTTTGAATTAAATAACAAATCTATTGGAGAAAAATATCCAATATTAAACAACCACCTTTTTTTTAGAAAATTCAGAATAAGTTTTAAATTAATGGATCAAAATTTTGAACAAGCAGAAAATGAAATTTAATTTTTAATTTTAAATTAATGGAAGTTTCAAATTCAACAATTTAAAAATATATTTATGTACACATATTTACAAGCTTTAATAATAAAAATAAATATTCAAAATATATTAATTCATCAAACGTTTTTGGTTTTATTTTTCAAATAAAAATTTTAATATTGAAACATTTTTCTTTTAAAATGTTCAAATATATATTTATTGTATATTTTCTGAAAAAAAAAAAATTAATAATTTAGAAATAAAAAAGTTGCTATAAATTAAAATAGTTTTGGAGTTCTCTAATAGATCTATAAAAAGCGGCAATGGATTTTTTTTTATAAAAAAAACTCCAGTAATAAATTTATTATTAGGAACTAATAATATTTACAAATCCTATTTTGGTTTTTTAAATATTTTTTTTTTTTTCTAGTTTTCATTTAAAGATTATGAAGTGTTGTTTGAAAATTTAATAAATAAATTTTCAAAATCAACCAAAACAGGAATGTTTTTAAAAGTTTGTATTAAATAATATAAAATAAAAATTCCATTATAAAATGTTCTTTTGCTTAGAAATAAAAATTTTTACATGAAAATATTCAATCGTTTAAATTTTGAGTTTGAATATTACAAAAAAAAAATCTTATTTTTGCTTATGATCCTTAAATTTTAGGAAAGGAAGAGGAAATGACCAAATTTTATTTTATTATCAGATTTAAAGTATATTTTTTTATTATATACTTTTACCAATCAGTTCAACCATTCGATTTTTATCTAAATTGAGTGGATCGAATAAAAAAGTAGACAGACTGAAATAAATTAAGTCAATCAACACATTTTTCCTTATTTAGAGCTCGAACCTATTTTTTCATTATCTATTCCTTATTTGGAGTTGTCTTTAAAAAAATGTCGAGAATATCCGGGGAATAATAAACCAGCCTTGAGGTTCCACCCTCACATCATTTTATTTTTGCAGATATTCGACCGGCAACACGCCTGGTCACCTTCACTACAAAAATACGACTTGATGGGATCGTGTAAAAATTATTTTTTTTCTTTTTTCAGAGAAGTGGGAGTCAAATATTCGGGGAATGTTTTGAAAATTAAAAATATTTTTTGTTTAATTTAACAATTATGTTTTTCTGGTGGACCAAACGTTCGTATTATCTTATTCAAATATAGATTTTGAAAACTCAACATTTAGGAAGGTCATTTTAATTTTTTGCATAATATTCTTTGGTGCAGTTCTTGAAACGAGCCCCGGGTGTTTTGCATTTAATTGGCTCTGTTTCAGGTAGAGATGTCATTTTTCTAGCCATTCCATCCAAATCCTGCTTACCAGAGAAGACCTATGAAACAAAGAGCTCTTATAATTTATTATACAAATTGCCGTATGGCGACCACAAATCTGTCATTTCTTCTATCTCCTTAAATATCCCTCATTTCTGGGTGAGTAAATTTTTATATTTTAAAATCTCGCATTATCTGAAGAAAAATTGTTATATAATATTGTTAGACAACGAGTGAAACATTTGGTCACGCCCCTGCAAGGCCCTTGGGGAACTTTGCGGAAAAAAGAAAATTAGATTAGATAAATATTTAATTGTGAATAATTATGGCTTGAAAATATTAATTAAAATATGGATTATCATCAACAGCTAGATAAAGTCTGAAAAACAGAAATATATAAAAGAAATTTTAATATCTTTTGTAAATTCATTTACTAGAAAAGTAGCTAAAGATATTTTCTAAGGGAAGAGAGAGTAGGTGAGAAAGGTAAAAGATGTATAAAAAAAAATATTTAAAAAATCAAATAACCTATAATGTGATTAAATTCCAACTACTGATTTGGATGGGACCACGAGATTTAAAATCTTGGCTTGACATTTCTTTTATTAGGCCTACTATCGGCATTATCGGGAAGTCAGACAGTGAAGATTTTACAGCGCACTGTCGAAAGCGTAGTTTCCAGTTTCGAGATTAAACCATTTAGAGTTAGTTCATGATATCCTAATTTAGCCCCAATATACAATAATTTAAATGAAACCTTTTTATTTAAATTATTATTAACTCTTCGAATAGAAAAAAAAAAGATTATCATATATGTAAAACGATTGCCAGATGAAATGTCGTCATAATATGGACAGACACTTTGCCGACATGTTGTCTAGTAAGACAGAATGTCGAAATTTGAATAGTATGGATATATTAGGAATGATGGAGCTTTTCAAAAATAATAAAAATAATTTTCAGCTTATTGTTTTTTCCAGTCCATCTTAAGAAATCTATTTTATTACTATGTTTTTTTTTAATGATAATTTTTGTATATTTATTGTATGATTTTGTAACCATTTTTAGCCCTACGGCTAAGAGGGTAAATAAATAAAAAAAAATCTATTTTATTTCCTCTTAATACCTTTATATTGAAAGTATCGCGATCAGTGGCGTCATTTGGGGGGGGGGGGCATTTGCCCCTTGCAATGCCCCCCCCCCAGACCTGTTTTTATAACTTTATATTATAATAAATATTTCAAAAATCTTCGAATATACAAACTGTACAAAATTAAATTAAATATCTTTTGGCCAAATTTGAGTACCGTACCTATATGTAAGTAAATTTTAAGAAAAAAAATGTTTGCTCCCCCCCCCCCCCAAAAAAAAAAGTTGAAATGACGCCACTGATCGCGATGTCAAAAATTCGGTGTCAAGATTTTGATTGAAATACAAGTTTTGAGAGTGCCTGATTCCAAAAAAGTGAGTTCCTCAAAATGGTCTGTCTATGTGAGTATGTGAAAGAAAATATCTCAATAACGGAAAGAGTTAGAATGTTGGAATTTTAGACTCTATTTATTATATTAGGTACTCCTCTAGCATGCAACAGGAGGCCTTTGAATAATATTAGCCAGTATTACTTCTTAACTGATATATTTTTTTTTAGTGTTTTTGTTTTTCACAAAATCCGTTCCAAAGCTTTTTATTAAAATTCAAAAATCAATTATTTTTTAGGAGTTCTTTAAAATGTAATTTTAATTATTTAAAGCACTCTTGATCCTTGTATTTCATAGGAAAGAAAGGAGAAATGGCGAAATAATAAAAATAAAAAAAAAGAGAAATGGTTTTGTTTATCTTTTCGGTTTAATTTACTCTCGGTAATTAAATATAGTCTATCTGGAGATAAAAATCTGATGTGACCGAAGGTATTGTTGTTATATATTGCACATTAGGTCACACCAGATTTTTTAAATTAAATTCAGAAACATCTAAATTTAAAAGAATTTGGTTTTGAATAATTTTTTCATGTAAAAATTTTTAAATACGTAATTAAACAATTAATTCTGTACTATTTAACGAGCAATGTACTTATCTCAAAACGGCTCTAAACGATTTTTTTTTTAATTCTAAGTATATACCCTACTATTTCCGGTACCAATATGAAATTGCACTTCTTTGGGAAAGTTCGGGTACTAATAGTATTAATACTTTACTTAAATACTTTTTTCCAATTTTATCAAAAAAACGAGCGAACTCCAGCTTGGTCATCCCATAACTTTTTTTTAAAATATGAGTATGAAAAATTAGAAAATTATTTTTCCAATGTAATTAAGTAATCACTTTTTATTTATTAATACTGTCGTTAAAATTTTGCTATAGTTCTAATAAGATTTAATTATTTAATAGGGCCATGTTTAAAATTTTAGTCTTTAGTGAGGGCCTATATTAAAATATTTTAGATTATTATTAAATAATAAAAGAGAAAAAAATAAAAATTTTTTAAAATTTTTATATTATTTCAATACAAGAATCCAAAAGTAGACAAGTGGGAGGGAGGTTGATTTTACTACTTTATTCAGGGGCGTATATAGAAATTTTTCGGGGGGGGGGGGCCTGAACTCAAAAATTTTTCTGCGGAAATTTTTTTTTTTTTAGAAACTTAATTTTTTTTACTTTTGAAATTTTTTGCGGAACATTTTTTCTTTTGTTGGAACCAAATATTTCCATCCTGCGGAAAAATTTGTTGCGCTGATGTCTGTATATCCCTATATATGTATGTGTTTGGGAAATTTCGGGGGGGGGCGCTCTGCCCCCCTATATTCGCCCCTGACTTTATTATTCGATAATATAAAACACATTATAGCAAATTTTAGTGGCGGAACTCAGGGTATCTGGCCCAAATGAAACGTGTGGAACGTCCCCCGGTTTCCATCGGTTGAGTATATAATTTAAATGTATATAATAATCCCCTAGCCTCAGCAGCCGAGAGGAAAAGAAAATTTAATTTTTTTCTTTGATTGAATTTGTTAACTAAGCAGGACTATAGTAAAATACTAACAGAAACTTGCCTATTATTGCGTGTAAACAATGTATAATTATCATTAATTTTTAAAAATCGATACTTTGATTTATCTCAGCTTAATAAGCATTTTTTTTTAAAGAATTCTTCTCTATTGCACTTTAAAATATTTTTATATTAGAAACTTCTTTTTTTTCCTTCAGAAAATATAATCTATATTTTTAATAATTTTAAATCAAATCTTAATATAAATAAATAAGGCTTGTATTTTAATTACATTTCTATTATTTTTTTAAAATCATTATTTACTTTATTTTTAAAGAAAAACCATTTATAAGACAGGGGATGCAAAAAACTTCCAAAATAAATCCAAGATTTTTGGATTACGTTAGAGACAGGCATGTAGCAAAAGGGGCTCGGGGAGCATCAGTTCCCCTGCCCCGAATGGTTCCATTTTCAAAATTATAAATTTTTTTGCATACTATTTATAATTTGAACTCTCTCCATTAGTGAGACGCAGGGCCGGCTCTACGTGTAAGCGAAAGATGCGTCGCATCGGGGCGCTTCCGTATAAGGGCGTCATAACTTACGAAATATTTAACCCTCTGGACCCCCTTGCTCGCCTTGGGTGAGCAAATCCCTGCATTCAGGGGCGTAAATAAAATTTTTTTCACACGCCAGAAAAAATTTCGGGTTCCTAAAAAAAAGGTAAAATGATTTTTATGAGAGGGAAAAAATTTCCGGGCGCCAAAATCCTAGAGCCGGCACTGGTGAGACGTCACCCTAACGTTTTTCACTCTTTAAAAAATATCATTGAACAAAATTATAATAACCCTCCCCCCCCATTTTTTTTTTTTTTAATTTTTTAGCCCTTCTCGAAAAAAATCCTGACTATGGGCCTGGGAGTAGCAAGACAAGCATCGGGGTGATCGCCCCCACAATAATCCTTTTAAATAACATTTTTTTTAATAGCAAAAATTGAACTCCCACACTCGAAATGATCTTGCTACGTCTATACTTATGTTGATAGCTCCAAAAAAATTGGAAAATCATAATGATGTATTCATAAATGCCAATTAGATTTTAAATTATGAAAATTATTAGTATTCAAAATACTATATATAAACTTTTGAGTGTTTTAGGAAATACTAATACCAATACCGATCCGGTAATGAAGGGGAATAATGTTTCGGGGATAGCAAAAAAAGTTCAAATGAAATTCTTATATTAATATCAGCAAAAAATTGACTTTGGTACCGGTATTGAAAAGTTGGATATCTTAACTAATATAAACCTAATTTAGAGTAAAATCTATATAAATAAAAAAGAGTTCTTAGTAAATGTATATTATAATTTAAATAAATAAAAAATAAATAATATTTTATAAAAAATATAAAAATAGAAAATAAGGAATTGGAGATCAAGAAGGGATAGAGAACTAGATGAGTGACGAGCGGGCGACGGATCAGCTGTTAGCTGTAGCGGCGCTCACCGAGGAGGTCGCCATTGCTGGTGAATCGGATGTGACCCTTGAAGAGACCTTCTTCCGGTGCTGTTGATAATTGTGCACCCGCAGACAACTTTGGTTCTTGACTCTTTTGCCACACAGATGGCAAATCATTGGGCCACTGGTTGCACTATGCACGTCCCGATAATGCACCTTCAAGTTGTATTTATTGGTGAACATACGAGCGCACAAAGGACAGCGCACATACATGAGACGTTTAGCCATAACTGGAACAGGTGAACGCAAAACGGGCATACATGGTGGCATTAGAAAAGGGCATTTGTATCAACTTCATGTGGATTTTAAGGATATACAATTGGAGAGGATTTTTATATGAAATGAAAAAATTCTTTTAAAGAAATAAAATTCTTTATTTTTTTTTTCAAAAATACAAGTCGCTAAAATTTATACAGAAATTAAGTAAATAATTTTAAAATTTAGACTAAATAAATTATCAAAGAATACTAAAAGTGACTTTATAATACAAAATTTCTTTGTTGTTTTAAAAATTTTTTTATGAGGAATAAAAAATGACTGATTTATTTAGTTTTTCCAAGAAAAGCAAATGATTTTCGATGAATGTCATATTGTCGATGTCTATAGAGATGGACACGCAAAGCAGATCGTGATTTGACGACCTTACCACATTTAGGACATGAAAATCCGTTACCATCCGAGTTTGGGGCATGCATGTCCCGTAAATGTATCTTCATATTGGATTTAGTGCTAAAATCCCTTCCACAGATTGGACATTTGTTACGGGCTCGTGACCGTTGACTACCTCCCTGTGCTGGCAGGATGATCTGAGTCGGGTTCGCTTGCCAGTTCAATGGGGCAGGAAGTGTTGCGAAATCTTTAATGTCCTCGATGACGTCGACTTCCCCTCCAAGCATGCTGCCCCCGGGTAGAGGGACGTCGGTGACATCGCCAAAGTGGTCTGCGAACACGACCGATATGCGACCGGCTACTCAATCCACCCACCACCCGAAAACATGCACCTCTGCACTCTTACATGCTAATGGTTTATCGAATAAATTTTTTATTTTGTAAATAATATCTACGCGTGCATTAAAAGTATAACTAAATATGTATAATAACAAACAAATTAAATCAATTAAAAATATTTATTAATCATCCGTTAGTACATTAATTATATAAGATTTTTACTAATTCAAAAAATGAAAGTGGTCAGTATCCAAATTTTCATTGATTTATTATTATTCATATCCTGAAAAAAAATGAAATATTAATAAAATAATATTTATAAAAAAAAAAAAAAATTAAAACTCACATTCTATGTTGATTGTAGATATGTGCATTTAAACTATTTCGATTCTTCAACATTCTTTTACAGAATCTACATTCAAAAGGTCCTTTCAAATGTCCATGAAGATTAACGAAATGTGATTTAAGTGAAGTAATTCGATTAAACTGCATTCCACATTCCTTGCATTGAAATCCTCTGCCGCTCGGATCGACCATACTATGATCTAAAGCATAAGAGATCACGAGACCTCAAAAAGATCAGAAATATTTTTAAAAAAAATGACAAATTCAAAGAAATTTTTAAACTAACTAAAAGATTTCTACAAGAGACTAAAGAGATTACAAAATAGGATTATAAATTATTCAATTGATATAAATTACTATTTTTTTATTACATAAATATGTATACAGTTGTATATCATTAAGAACAAACATTTAATTCTAATCTAATTTAACAAAAAATACAAGATCTCATAAATATTGTATGTTTAATGAAGTTTTAAACATTTCTAAACAGATATATAAACAAAGAGATTATGTTTTTTTTCATACAAATTGAATTCAAAATTCATTCTTTTTATTATACTTTCTTGCATACAGAAAGTATTGTAATCGTCATAGGAAATGATATAATAAATACGCTACAATCAATCTTTTATATTTCATGGCAAAACTTTTCTATATTTTTGTTAAGATATTAAAATTAAATTAAATTATGTGGTTTTATGAAACCACGATGCAAGTGAAACTTTTTTTTCGGATCGTCGGCATTTAACTGAGAAAAATATAAATATATGAAAAAATATATAAATATAAAATGAAAAAATCATATAAATTTTCATTAACAAACGAAACGACACTAAATTGGTGAACCCGCCACCCTACCCACACCTTCACTAGAGCTTAGCGACAGTAGCGCACTCTCGTAGCATAGTAAAGAAACCAGGTGAGTCGTGTGAGTGACGTCACCCATAGATGGGCGAAAAAATTTGAGGCGATGGAAAAAAGTTTCACTTTAAATATTAATTAACAAATTTAAAAGATAAAAAAGGAACATTAATATCAGTAGCGTAATTAGGATTTATTTAATTCAACAAAAAACCAGCAGTCCATTCACAATATTTCAACACGCAATCTGCTGATTTTTTCTTCAAATCTATATAATCTTTGAAGCTCTTCAAGTTTAATTAACTCTACACTAACAAAAGTATTTTTGGTTCTAGTTTATCTTATGATAGTTACGCTGCTGATCAACATATTAATAAATATAATTTTTTATTAAAGATTAATCAAAATGATCACGTGCTATATGATGGCGTAGGAGTTTGGCTGAGGGGAAAAAAATAGGACATTGATGACATTGAAAATGAGAGGCTCTCTGGTGTTTAGTGAGAAGACTTTCAGTGGAGAAAGCACGAGGACATAGCATACAGGGAAAAGGTAACTCTCGATGTACTAATTCCACATGCCTTTCAAGAAGTTCCTTAACTGTGAAAAACATTGGGCACAGTGTACAGGAAAAGTGTGCATGTAGTCGTGGAATTAGGCCGCTTGATTGTTGAAATTCATCTTCTCCGACGTCAGCATCTGAAACAAACCCCAATGAAGTTACAATCCAACTTATGATCATGCATATTTATGAATAAAAAAAAAAATAAATAAATAAAACCATTCAAAAAAGAAAAAAAATAATAGTAAATAAGAAAAGTCACTAACCTGTGAGGATTAATAATTTGATGGGAGACCATGCTTGAATTCGAGCAATCGCAAGCGTAGAATGGAGAGGTTTCCAATGGCGTAGCCAGGAAACATTTATCTCATAAATGAATAAATTCGAATTCTCTGGCAACGCTATTGTTTGTGCTGTTACTAGATCTTTATTAGTTGGATGCTTGGATGTATTAGCAAAGCTACCTTTTTTTTATTTTATGTATTAACACAAAAGTGGTCTCGCATCAAATACTAATTTTTAATAAAAGGCAATCAATAAAAAGCAAATGAAAAATTAATTATAAAATATTTATTTCTTATAATACAATCTATATTGGATTTAATAATTTTTAAACAAAATATAGATATACAATAGAGTTAAATAATTAAATAAAAAAAAGTAAAAAGATATTTAAGTACAATAAAATAAATACTTTGATAATAATAATAAATATTTTTAGATAGAATTTTTGTTTAACTTGAAATATCTTCGTGAAAATATTTCAAAATTGAACTCGAACATTTATGGGCATTGATTACATGCATTTTTAGACTATGCGAATTTTTGCTCATTTGCCCGCATAAAGGACAAGGGCGTGGGTTTCGTTGATTCCCGTGTATATTAAGAAAATGTCTTCTAAGACCGCGACGATCGCTGTATGACAAGCCACAAGTCGAGCATTGGAAGCGAGGTAAATCCTCTCCTTGCTGCAGTGGAGTCTGAGCTGCAGAAAAAACTGACCACATGCATTCACACATGCATACGTTCTCATTAGAAGGGAATGAAATTGTTTTTCGGGCCTAGGATTTCAACAAGTTTTAGTTTAGTAAAAGAACTAACGAATAATTTTTTAGTATAAAGTAAAAAGAATTAAAAAGAATAAAATAAATAATACCTTTCATTAACACTATGTTAAAAGGAGATATAAAATGAAATTTTATCAAAATCACCTATTCAAATTATTTACAGGAAATATTTGAAATGTTTTTATGATAATTTTCAGTTTTATTTACAAGGTGAAAGTATAAATAAAACAAACTTTTAATAAAAGAAAATTTTATTATCAATTTTAATTTTTATCATTAACTAATTTCGTTTTAGAAACTTTTCAAATAAAAACGTTGAATAAAATCTAATCTCTTAACCAATTTATAGAGCATCATCGTTTTTTTTTTCTAATCTTTTGGCACGTTGACATTGAATACATTCATTTCAATCTACATTTGGTAGAATAACTAGTGTAATATATAACTATGAATATAAAAATAAAAATGTCAACCTACCAAAAACATATGTAATTGTTTATAAATTATAAAAAATTATTTTGAAAAACACTATTGATTTGACCTTACCGCTCAAATTAAATTTGTTTAAGAATTTCTTAAATAGCAGCAGAAAATTATAATTGCATTATTAGTCTTCAACCTTTAAGCATGCGAGGAACCTACCTACCTTTTAAATTATTATTAACTTAACATCACATATTTAAAAAAAATAAATAATCTAAAAAAATAATCATTTTTGAAAAATCAGTCCTTTGCTAAATGTCATAAGTAGAGTCGGGGCCGTTCCTGATCTTGACGTCACCTCCGTGCCATATAATGGATGTAACCAAAAATTCCACATTCAAACAAAACTTCAAAATTCTCAAATTCATATATTTAATTTAACATATAATTCAAGAGCAGTTACTCAAATTTTTCTATGCAGGACGTTCATCAGGATCGGCCCTCAGTAGAGAGATAAGTAGTATAAAGCTTTGACGAATAAATGCATTTTTTTATTTTTATTTTTATTTTTTTCCTTAATATATTCAAGTCAGGCTCGCCTTGAATTAAAAGCTAAATAAGTCATGGTTACTGAGGGCAAGAAGGCTAATTAATTGTCATCATTTGGGTCGTTATCATTATCATTATCGCTATTAGAGGAAGCTGCCTGGGCATTAGCCCCAACAACATCAGCTTTAAGAGCTGAAGCTGCCATAGCTGCGCCTGTAGACGCAGCTGTAGAAGCAGAAAATGCAGCAACAGCTGCAGCTGCAGCAGCCGTTGCAGGAGAAATGGGCTCTCTTAGAATTCGGGAGGAGAGTCCATGAATCTCGATGACATGGGTGGCGAGACTGCGTTGATTTTTGCTGAGTTTGTTGCAGAGGGGACACCTCACCGGGCCGCGTTTATCCTCGTGGATGTTGGCCAAGTGTGCTCGAAGGGAATACTTGCTCTTGAACACCTTGTGACACTGGTCGCAGTGATAGATGGGCTGCATTGCTGCGAACATAAGCAGGCCCAGCCGAGGCTGCTTCACATTTTGAGCGCATGGACAGAGGCGGAGGGCCGAAACGGCGCAATGAGATCGCGAACCAACTCTTCATCGATTTGGGCTTCCTCCAAATGAAATTAGATTAAAGTAAAAAAAAGTTTAATTCTTTGAATTATTATAAATAAAATCCGATGAAGTTGATCGATTTCGCTTGAGCTTTGACGATCCACTGTAAGGAACCTTTATCACTTTTTATAGTTTGGATGATAATTCGCAAGGGAATGTATGCCTTCCAATTATGTGATGATTAATTTAAACAATTTAATTTTGAGCCTTTGTAATCTGTTAAGAGTTGGTTCAGTCTCTCCGCAGGCCCCAGCCTTGACACACAGAGAAGACATACATCCACGCAAGCTCAGTCCAACACCGCTAGCTTTAAAGCCGAGGAACTATTAATTAAGTAGAAAATACATATTTATAATAAAAGCGCCTAATTATAAACCCACCTCAAAAATGGTGACAAAATTTTCAAATGACATTAATAATTCTCCGATTTAGATGTTCATCTTAGAGGAAATTAAAATTTTGTATGTTAAAATCGATGAATGCTGCCGCAACCTTATTGTTGTTATCAAGATACTTTAAGAAATAAATTAAAATATGATTTTGTCTTATAATAATAAGTAGGTTAAAGGAAATAGGGTTGTATCAATAACACTGTTTTCACAAAACAAAATTTAATGAAGTAAATTAATTCCAATCTGGGAATAAAAATAATAGCATTCAAGAGCCGTAAAAGACTTGAAATATTTAAAAGCGAATACCTTTTTAAACTAGTTTTCTAAATTATAAAAAAATACAGTAATAATTAATAAATAAAATATACAATATCTAAAAAATCGAAAAATGATAATAATAAATATCTATCCTTGACTGAATTTAATTTAAAATAATAATAAAAAAAAGAATAATAAATTAAAATTTAGGTTTATTAATTAAAAGCCATCAGATGGCATTAAAGTAAATTTTTATCTGTTTAAAATATTTATATATTTTTGATGACATTTTAATTCGAATCAGTGGCGTAGTAATTGAACAATTATGAGGGAGGAAACTTTAATTTTATAACCCATATATATAAATATATTCATAGACAGTATTGTATATAGAAACCATATTTATGCCAATATTTGTTGAACGAATTCAGAGTTTTGGTCTAGGGAATTCTGAGTATCGCATTCTTAAATATAAGGAACCTAATTAATAAATTCCCAAATTATATATCTGAATAGAGTATAGCTTGTTTACGCGAACTTTATTTATGAGTAAATTTTAGGAACGTATCTATCTCGAGGTTAAAGCAAGGGCGGATACAGGGGGGGGGGGGTAAAGGGGGTAATTACCCCCCCCCCCCGAGATTTGAAAAAAAAAAACGGAAAAAATTTTAGAAACCGCGAACGGCACATGAAAAAATTTTTGGTTCCGCGGGCGGAAAAAATTTTTGGTCTCTAAAAAAAAGGTAAAATATTTTTCCGCTGTGCGACGAGTCACACCAGATTACCCTCCCCCCCCCGAGAAACACCTCTGGATTCGCCCTTGGGTTAAAGTAGTTCTAATACTGTCTTAATATTAAATAACTAATAAAATGTATGAGAATAATAATTGGAAAAATGTAGCCAGCCAGTAAGGAAGTCTTTGAATACCGATTTAAACTTCTGAGGGCATTTTGGAGCCATCCCCGGTAACATAGAGAGAGGGGGGGGAGTCAATCATGGAAAGAACTAACAATATACATATGTTTTAGAAAAGATATATGCCTGGCGTCCATATTGACCAATTCTTATATTAATATTTATTTCAAAAAACTGAAGATGGCTTTTAAATAAAAAAAAAAAAAAACAGAAAGGTCTCGAACTGCATTCAGAATCTTGATTATTGGCTGCTCCTGCCAACATTTCCCCAATTATCATCACTGCTTATAATAATATTTGAAAATAATTAAAAATTTTAAAAATTGTTATTGTATTTTTTCATAAGTAAGCAAATGTCATACCCCTTCTCCTAGGCTGGTTACGTAATACTTGAATTGTCCCTAAGGCTATATGTCAAAAATTGTTATTGCATTTTTCATATAACAAAATATCAATTATTCTTTTTAATTACAATAATTACCACCCCTACTAGGCTAGGAATTGTAATCTTTACAAATGAACCCACAGTTAAATTGAAAACAAAATTCTTTTATTAAGGCTAGGGACTTACTTTTTTTTGTTTCTTCTGGTAAAAATAAATAATTTTGTTATAGGCATATGTACAATAGGGGTATGACTTTTTTACAACCTCCTATCCCTGTATCATAACTTGATGAACTTTTACTAAAGATTGATTAAAATCTTACTTTCAAGGTGATTTGATAAAAAAACGTCACGCACAAAATGATTTGAAAATTTTATATATCAGATTTTTTGCCAATTTTTTGAAGTCACTTTAAATAGATACAAAATTGTACACAAGCTTTAGACTCACTTATATAGGGTCATTAGAGACACAAGGAAGTCAAATATTCTAGATAAGGTCATTGTTGAGGATGAATCTCAGTTGGGGGTTGTCCTTGTAGAGGGTGGAGTCTTAGTAGACTTCTCCTATATCTTTGATTGTACCTCACGCTCACAACATTGGTTGTTTCGGGCAATGGTAATTAGAAATTCATCTATTTTCCATTGGGTTTTCAAGCAATTGAGCCCTGCTGATTCAGAGCTGCAGATACTTCATCAAAATCTTCAACGCGAAAGCATTGGGTGCTAATTTAATGATCAGCCCCTACCTTAGTAAGAAATGAATGGACAAATTTTACGCAAACGGTTACGGATTTCAGGCATCAGAATAAACGTAAGAAGGGCTAGAATGGCACGAGAGGTCCATTGGGGTGAATTGCTGATATTTGGAATTTGTTGAAACTTCACGAAGGGGATTTCATTACTCTCAGCGAAGTGACGGAGGAGACGAGTGAGGTGGTAAAGAAACTTCATGTCGTCTCTTCAGTCGCCTGTTTCCTTAATTTTAGTTTTAATATTGATGAGGGCTCTTTTTAATTTATTATAATTTCTAATCAAATCCTGCACAAAGAAGTAGTGGATGTTTGGTGATTTAGCTCATCGCCCATGACAACACGTAGAAGGCGATCCAGCACATAGAGCTGGCAACTAATATACTTGGGTTTGGGGTACCTTTCTCTTCGAACATTTGCTGCAGCCCATCAACGCCTGTCTTTTATTTAGAATAATAAAAAAATACTAAAATTTGCTTTTTTTAAATAGAATTTATATATTTTATCATTAAATCTTTATGAGAAAAAAATAAAATATATTTTTGATTTAGGCTTACCCCTTCCCAGAGGGTCCCTTACCCCTCCCCCCCCCCCCGGGATTTCCTAGAGCGTTCTGAAAGTTATAATTGACACCAAATTAAGCTAATTAAAACTCAACTACCAGCTTTGTACACCTCCCTTATATACCGGTTTATACAAGACTGCGTCTAATCAACCTAAAATTTCAAAGTGGTTTGTGCGTGACCTTTTTTTTTTTATTTTAATGGAATAAACGTCATTTTAGTCATTAATAGGCAAAAGTTCATTAAGTGGTGATACAGGAAATCTTTTAAAAATAAAAAAGTCGAAAAGTCATACCCCTAATGTACAAATGAAAAATTACAATTACAATTTTTTACACTGAAAAGAGCAGGAGTAGCCAAAAAGAAAGCCTCCGATTTTCAACAACCTATCAAGACGTTTCGGGTTAATTTTATTTATCATGTATACTAGCTATTTTGATTTTTTTCTCACAAAACAAACTTTACGACTTTATGATACAATTTTTATTATATGTTTTGCTTTCCTATAACTAACTCTGGAATCTATAAACAATATTAAAAGACTGAAAATAGGTCAATAAAATTGACCCGTAAAGTCTCGATTGTTGAATTTTGGAGGCTCTCCTTTTGGCTGCTCTAGCTTCTTTCATTATATTACTTTCATACACTCCTTAGTATATTACAATTTTAATGGACTGAAACTAAGAAAATTTTTGCTCAAACGTACCATAATTGAAAATTTAGTAAAACACCCTTGGCTGCTTAGTTGCCACTTCAACAATCACATTGCCACAAACTCTTAAATTAAAATTTTTAATTTATAAAATATTATTGAAAACTAAAGGGGAAGATATACTCCCTCCCTTCTTCCCTTATCCACCTTATTTCTAAGTCACTGATTCGAATCTTCGATTTTGAAACATTTATTACAAGAATTTTCTATAAGCTATATAAAATGTCCTAACTAAACTTAGGAAATGGATAGATAGAGGGTTTCATCAGGGTTGTGGGGATAGTGGATCGGCGAGGAATAGCTGACTGTTGGAAGCAGAGTGAGGCCTGCGCGTTTGCTTCCTGTTCAGGCGTTGCCGATGATAGAGATACATATGCACTCGGAGGCTGTTCTTGTTCTTGGCCACACTAGGACATTGAGTGCAATAGAATGGCCCCTGGTCTGGTCCATGGACGTTCTTCACATGAGCACGGAGATTCCATTTGGTGGAGAACTCGCTGCGCGGACAGAGCATACACCGGAAGCGAAGCAGATGCTCGCCGTTTCCGGCGGCTGCGGGCAACCCACGCATCCCAGTCACGCATCTGTCAACCTGAACACGCGGTGCCAAGGAACGGGAGGGAATTCCCTGGACTGGATAGGAAGAAAGAATCAAACAGAGTTATGGTTTAGCATACAAGTGAGGCAATCAAATCAGAAAAAAGAGAAGAGTTTCCATGATAAGACAAGACCGAAGGTGAAAACATGTATGGATCTTTTTAGTAATCATTTATATATTAGAATATAGTATTAATTAACACACTAAAAGGAGGAAAGGATTCTAAAGAAAAAAAAAGAAATGACTAGTGCAATGAAATGATATGATAGAAAATCAAGAAAAAATGAAACAAGTAGTTTAGAGAAATGTAATATTTTTTTTTCATTCAAAGGGTAGGATTGAATTTTTAAAGTAATTAATATAATATTTATTTCAATTATTTATATGATGCAATCATCCAAAAAATTCCACTTAGATTTTAGCCTCAAATTCTTAAACATTTATAAATAAGGTTTAAATGTTTATGAATTTTGAAGAATAAATCTTTTGTTATCTATTTTATTTTAAATATTGAGCATATAAGAGAAGTGTTAAAAGAAATTAGAAAACAGTTTGTTTAATTATATTTTTGTTAAAGAAAGATTTATAAAGATAATTATTTATCTGTAGCTATATTATATTGATCCAAAATTAGAATAAGCTTTAAAATCTTTTTTCAATTAGCTTTTACTAACAAAAACATCCTGATGAATTTGTGAATAGATATTCATCTAAGACTGGCATTTCTTCTGTTCCCTTCTGGTGGTCTTTCCTCCTTCAGCCCAAACTTGTTCAACGCCCCTCCCTTTTTACCAATCAATATCAAATACGTGCGGATGCTATGAAAAGATGAAAGTAATAAATAAGAATATATGTATCTGTCATGTCTTTAAATGACCAGAAAAATTATTAAGAAGAAAATTTAACAACTTTACATTTTGTTGTGCCTAAATATTAGGTTTTTAATTCTAAATATTCAGATCCCGTGCCAGATTTCTCATGGGGTCCAATGGAGGATTAAAAAATTTTTGTGATAAGTATTGTGATCGCACTATTTTACTTAATAGTTTTAATTTCTCATATCTCTGACCCCTGGCAAGCAAGTTCTTTTCGCACATCGTGTGTTTTTAAATATATTAAACCAGCGTATTCGTTTGAATATTTTTTTTCAATTTTTGAAATGATAAGAAAATGATAAAGAAAAACAAATCCTAGATAGGATAAAATTCCCTAAATTATTTTGTCTTTTTGAAAAAAACTAACTGAGAATAAACAAAATTTAATAATAACTATTAAAATTTTGTTATATTGCAATTATGAGAATTCATATATTAATTTTGTGAATTTTTTTTTTTCTTTTCATTAAAAAAGAAAAAATTTGTTAATATTTTAACAAAATATATCTTGAAAAAAAAAATTTTAAATGTTCACTTTTTAAAATAATTTATATTACAAGATATCACTATAATAAGGAAACCGGACGTCCCAATTTTGGTGGGACAGTCCCGCTTTTTGGAGGACTGTCCCGCGTTTTAAAATGTCCCACTTTTTAGAAAATATCTGCATTTCTTATTTTAAATGTACTGCTAAAATATTTTACTTATTATTTATGAATTATTTTAGTTAAGAACCGATCGAAGTTTCGGTTTCGGCCAAAGACTTTGAAAAGATTGGACGAGACTCGTATACTAAAAAAAAAAGTCAAATGATTTTTCTGTTATAGTTTCGGCCGATTTCATCCCGTTTGTCTCAATAAAATTGTGGTCACTTTACACTATAGCTTTCTGAGATCAAATATGAAGGGCAAAAAGCAAAAAATAAAATTTCATTGGGCTTTTTTTTATGTCAATCATAATTAATTTATAAAATAATGAGATAGACTGCAAATTCAAAAAATCAATATCATCTGGGGTTAATTCTTAGAAATTTTAGAAGAATAGAATAAATAAGAATAGAAGAATATGTATTATAAATGCATTTAATTCCATATGCCTATTTAGGCCTGCTTTACATTAAATAAAAAATATTTTATCAAAATAACATTCTCTGAGTACATGAATGATTTTATCATTTTTGGATGAGATGTACACAAATATTTTTTTTATAAGTTAATTATACTTTTGACAAATATTGAATGAATTTACTAAATTTCTTGGTTATACATTCAAAGCTAAATAATATTAAATTTTGATATAAATTGTTATTTTAGAAATACCAAAAAAATAATTTTAGAAACAGCCTAGTACTAAATAAAAATGACAAGAATAAACTCGATATTTATTTTTTAATTAATGTTTTTTAATATTAAAATTTTACTATATTTTAAATACCCTGTTATTTCTTAATAATATTGATCAAAAAAGATTCATCAATATAATTGATAATATATTATTAATATTATAAATGACTAGTTTTTAAAGTATTAAAGACTAGAAGTAGAAGTATTAAAGACTAGAATCTCATTTTTATCCTCTCCCTCCAGCCTTCTCTAAAAAATTTTTTGTAAGCTCTCAAAATTTTAAATTTTTAATATAATTTTTCTCCTCAAAAGACCTAAAATAGTTTTGAATATTTTACTCTAATTGAGTTTGAAAGAGGGGAAGAGAAACGGACCCTTAGTGCTCTTTAGCTTAGTCTTAGCAATAACCAAGAGCGTCTTTACCTCTGCTCTAAATTATAAAAATTGCATTCATGGAATGCTCAGCTACTTTGTCATATTGGATGGGAGAAAGTAACGATTTGCAAAACATCTGTTGATTGTACTGAAGATGTACCCATATCACGAGGATCGAAATATTTACAAATAAACTGATAATACCCAAAAGTATTTATTTTTTGGCTGACGGTCTTTATAATTAATATTTGATTTTCCTTATGGCCATCTACAAACAACTCTATAATAACTGTTAAGTATTAATTATAGCCAGAAAAGATTCGAAATTTGTTGCTCCAATTGCTTTGTTTAAAACAAGAGAAAAAAAAAACTCAATTATAAAATTCAACGCCAATTAGCTACTTATTTTTAATTGATTAATGCTTTATTTGAAACATTAATTAATTAATAATTATTAGGAACCGTCCGAATATTCGGTTTCGGTTACGGTTTCGGCCAGTTTCGGCCAAAAATCATGGTTTCGGCCAAAAAGTAGCCGAAACCAGAGTCTGAAAAAATGGGATGAGACTCGCATGCAAAAAAAAAAGGTCAAATGATTTGCATTTGAGGGAGAAAAAAAATTAGTCTCCCTTAAAAAAAGGTAAAATGATTTTCACGGGAGGGAAAAAAAAATTCAAAAAAAAAAAAAAGGTAAAATGAAAAAAAATTTTTATAGGAAATACAAGTTTCGGTTTCGGCCGAAACTAAGGTTAAGGCCGAATATTCGGTTTCGGTTGAAAATCTTGTTTCGGTCGGACCCTAATAATTATATTAAAAAATTAAAATTATATAGTCTCAACAAAATTATTTAAAATTTTTTTTTAAATTATTGTTGATGCTATGATAATAATTTAATTTTAAAAACAAATTTCTCTTGTAGTCTGGTCATTTCTCGCTCTGCGAGGACCTATTATTATAAAAATTAAATAATAATTGTGGAATATACTTTTAAATTATTTTAATTTGAAAAAATAATATTAGCGAAATCTGCCAAATAAATAATAATGAACATTGCCTTCAAATCAAAATATTATACTGTCATATAATGCTTTTTTATATGATACAGTGTACGTATTGAAACAAATGCTCAGAGTATGAGATCAAGAGAGTAGATTTTTAATATTTAATTTTCTTCTTTCTTTTAGCAGGTAAACCATGATAGATTCGATTATGTTCATGAAATTGAAGAGCGTTTTTATAAACTTTATGGCAGGTAGTACAATTATGTGGCCTCGCTAAGGGTCCATGAGTATTCTTGTTGTGCCGTTGCAAGTGTGATTTGTTCGAGAACACTTTCGAGCATACCCAGCAATACCATGGATTGTGGAATTCGGTCGCAGCGTCTGAAAGTAAATTAACGCGTCAACATTCTCGACCTATATAAATATTGTAATATTAAATTATAATTTTGTTTAATTAAATAAAAAAAAAAAATAAATAAATAAATCCGATATGAGTTCAGGCTGGATGATGTGTGGATTTCTTTTCTCCGAATAGAACAAAAAAAAGCTTTTGAAAAATTTTATGTAAATTTAAAAATTCACCTCCTCATTCTCATAAAAAAAAGAAAATAATTTTATATAAAAAAAAAAACAATAAAATAAAATTTTTAAACTTTGGTTTTAAAGAGTTTTTTTGTAGTACCTTTGAAGTCTCTAGAGATTACACTATTCTGTATCTACCACACAAGTTGTAAAGCCACCCCCCCCCTCTAATGAAATTATTTTTTTTTTATATATTTAATCAATAATTTTTTATTTCCGAATTTGAACAATAACCTGGGATAAAGGGTTGCATAATGTTATACCATGTATATCTTTTTTTATATTGTTATAAACTTGAATATAACATTCAATCTGCTTTAACAATTAAAAATTTGTTACCTATCAGAAAACATAATCTTCTTTCTGGAATGGCAATGTTCATTTTTAATTTGAAATTATTAGATATTATTATTATTATTATTATTTTTTTTAAAGAAGAAATATAGTAACAAAATATTTTAAGTCAAGTGAATTGTAATTAAAATATTTGGTTTGTGAATTTCAAGTTTTTCATTCAAATTATCAAAATATTTTTTTTTTTATTACGCTTCGTCAAGACCCTACAGGAGGAAAAATATCACCTATATACTGGTAATAGCTAAAGTCAGAGGCTCACATCCATGGGCGTAACTAGGGGGTGCCGGGAGGGGGCTGCCCCCCCCAGAAAGCTCCTTGCCCCAAGAAAAATTGAAAAAATATAGGGCTTTCCAGGCCCAGGAGGATAGCTGGTCCCATGGCCCCCCAGCCAAATTCTCTAGTTACGCCTATGCTCATATCTTGGAGGAATGTGAATGACAACCACCCTAGTTAAGGCTGTAATTATTTCTGTTCTCTTCCCCAAACTTCAAACTAAAAGCCAGGCTGAGGAACGGGCTGGTTGATTTTTCTGATTTCTGAATACCAACGCCAAGAATAATAGCAAAGAAAAATTAAGCTCTTCAAACTAACTAACAATGTTTAATTGTCGAACTTGTAATTTTCTTCATTTTAATTCATTATTAATTAAATTATTTTTTTTGTTTGCTATCTAGAGTTTGTCTTAATTCGTGTTGAAAAAAAAAATGCCTATGAATTGGCAATCTTTAAAATGAGAGGTTTGATTATGGTCAGAAGCAGTAGCGTAGCCAGAATTTCTGCTTGGGGGGGCCCAAAAGTTTTATGAACCCCCCCCCCTCTTCTCCAAGAAACTTAAAGTGGAGAAATTTTTTTTAGATAATATAATAATTATAAATAAAAAACAAATAAAAAAAATTTTTTTTTCTTGAAATAAAAAATAATTTTAATACAAAATTCGTAAATATTAGAGATTTTTTTCAATTATTTATAAGATTTTTGTTAGATTTTAGAATTTATGAGAGTTAATAAAATAATTATTTAAAAAAAAAATCATTAGGGAAAACAATAGGTATTTTTTTGTTTTGGAGAAGACTTTGGGGGCCCGGCCCCCCTGAATACGCCACTGGTCAGAAGATATTGTCATATTTAGTCTATATCAGTGGCGTAGCTGGATTTTTTAGGCCCATAAGCAAATTCTAACTACGGGGCCCTACTAACTTTTTTTTATTTCATATTTTAATATTTCTCAAAAAAAAGTTAATTAAATTTATGATTTTTTTATAAAAACAATAAATAAATAAATGGAAAAGAATAAGTACAGGTGCAGCAAATGAAGAGAGCCTTTGGATGCCAAATGCCGAAAAGGAGACGTTTCGGACAAAATTTATTCGTCCATCTTCAGTCCTCGTTGGCTTATAAATTAATTAGGCACAAAGTTGTCATTGTTGTTTTGGCACGAATTTGTATGTATATTTTTTTATAAAAACAGGCGAGTGTCAATGTTTCGTGAGTGTCTATAAGATAATATAATAAATATAAAAAAAAAAAAAAATATACATGCGCACAAATTCGTGCCAAAACAACAATGACAACTTTGTGCCTAATTAATTTATAAGCCAACGAGGACTGAAGATGGACGAATAAATTTTGTCCGAAACGTCTCCTTTTCGGCATTTGGCATCCAAAGGCTTTCTTCATTTGCTGCACCTGTACTTATTCTTTTCCATTCCATAACATCAACAGCAACTTCTCTTCGAATTATAAATAAATAAATTTTTAAAGGAGCTCCCTACTAAAGCCGGGAGCCCGAAAGCGTTGCTTCCCTGTAGTTATGCCACTGGTCTATATTATTCTGATGAAGTATTAAATTAAAATTAAAAGCAAGACAAGTATAATTTTTCCAATAAAAGATACGAAATATGAAGTTAGGATTGTAGAAACAGGATAAAATGGCCAATACTGAAATTTGTATATATTGTTGCATTAATAATAGTCAAGAAAATAATTAGAGAAAAGAAGGGGGGGGGGAGTGGAACGAGGAAGTACAGTAGTTCTTACTCATATGGAGAAGTCAAATTTTTTTTTAGCAAGCAATATTAAAATTATTTTGCAACAATATATTCTCGAATCGTCTTTTGGTAAAATTATAATGGTGTATGTTTCGTTCTTTCCCTTGAAAATATTTTTGTTGATTGGGCAGCGTTCCCATTTCCCAGTTTAAAAAAATCTAATTTATGAGCTCATATATCTTTTTTTTTTAATTAAAAATATTTTATTTATTATAATTTTCAGTTTTGGCTAATATGGCATTAATAATATGATTTAGTGTTATTTTTTAAAAAATAAAAAAAACCTTTTTTTTTTAAGTAAGATTTATAAGTAAATTCAAGGTGAGGCGCTAGAAGCGAAGTTTTCTTGCGATCAATGATTTTGGGGGGTGAATCATATAATATAGAATATAAGTAAGTTTAAACGGAGTTTTCTTTGGTTGAAAGTTGGTGATGGCGGCGCTGGCGGCCGCGGCGTGATGGGCGGCGACGGCGACTTAGCAACGAGGCGGATACAGTCGCCCCGAGCGCCACCCCACGCGGGGCGGCCGTCGCCTTAACCTCCCACACTGCCAACGCCGCCTTCACACACCCACCTGCTTCCTTCACTACCCACATAAATCCCCAATCAGGGGAAAAAAACTCTTGCCAATAATAAACGCTAATTAATAAATTTACACTACACCTAAAAAAAAAAATATTTTTAATACTTACTAAAAGAAAATTGAATTATATATTTTTTTTTTTAAGGAAATTCACAGCAATCAAAAGAAAATTATATAATTAATCTACTAGAAATATAAAATAAAAATTTATTTAACTTACCTTATAAGATGGATTTAGTCAAAAGATATTCTTGAAAGTTGAATATTTATATATATATTTTTTTGTTGATCGAGTTAAATTTGCATTAATACGGAAGCGGTCAGCATTCTGTTATGTTTAATGTTAATTCCCTTTAAGTGCTTTTTAAATTGAAGATCATTTCCTTATAGAAGTTGAAAGAATATAAAATTGGAAATTTTAATTAAAATAAAAAAAATATTTTTTTTTATTTTATTTTCTTTCGACTTTTTAATAGGAATGAAACAAGTTTCAATAGTTTGCCCAAATTTTTATTAATTTTTCATTATTCAAAATTTGCATTTTTTTTTTTTTAAATATAACATTTAAAAATTTAAATAACCTGACCGCTGATATTTATTGATTTGTGAAAAAATACAATATCGGAAGAAAGGAGATCCACAAAATTTGAAGATGTTATTCTAAATTTTATTTTCAAGCATGACGAAGGAACAAATTGTTGGACGAGCACTTAGGATTGTTTGAAAGAAGTTAGCAAGACGTCTACAATAGCGGAATAGTAAACCCTAGGCCCGAACCCAGATGGATACCATAACCAAACTGGTAAATACAAATAAAATTTATATTAAAAAAAAAAAAATATGAAAATTATTTTTATTAAGGTTGTTCGGACATTAAAGCACTTTGGTAGATTAAAAGCTAATTTTTTAATATGTTATTAATCACTATCAAATACGTATAAAATAAAATTTTGAAGCAGATCTGACACAGGGTTATCGTGTAATTAATTTTTAAAAAATTGAAATTTAACATGTAGCCTATGGGGAATAACGACGAAATTCACACATATCGAATTATATAGGCATCTGTGCAAATGATACAAAAACAAAAAAACTTACATTTTATTAATTCACTTCCGAGGAATACGTTAAAAATAAAACCAAAAGTTTCTGCCGACCGCTTTTAAAGATATTTTAACAAGAAAGTCAAAAAATTCTCCAAAATGACAGTCGCTAATATTTAAAAATAATGAATTCTCGAGAGTCAGACCAGCCTGGCAACGTCGCATAGCATAAGTGTCTTATCTCTATGTCAGATACATTTTTTTTTCAATTTTACAATATTTTTTCTCGCAAATCGTCCATTGTGTTTAAACTGATTTGCATTAAACATTGTAATATATTAAATAAAATAAAATTTAAGGCGTTTAAGATTTAAAATAGATAGTTGATGAATGCAATGTTGCCAGTTCTATATTACGTGAAATACTGCTCAAGTCGAAAGTCATTCATTTATTATTTTTGGTAATTAAATTATTAACTTAATCCAATTATAAACTATGATAGGTCACGACTAAATTATAATAAAGAATTTTGGCATTCAAATTTTTAATTTTATTTAAAAAAATTTAGATTCTATTATGACTTACGATGTACTATCCGAACAACCTTAATGGAATTTAAAAGTAAATTTAGTTTGGTTTATGGTATAAAATTCTTTAATTTCTAACACAATATTAAGGATCGCGTAAAGAAATGCCATTCGGGGTGATTTTTTTTAAAAACAATTAATTAAGGTTTTGAAATCCTAAACACTGTGTTAAAAAATGAAGAACAAAATGTTATCTTGTTAGTATGAATTAAATTAAATTCCAACAAATTTAATGATAACGTTTTGTTCTATAAAACGTGCAAAATTAAAAAAAAAGGAAAATTGGGTCCTACCTTGCACACCAGACTCGTGTGACGATAAATTTTCATGTGAGAGACCAGGAATCGCCGCAAAAAGATGTGACCCAGCTAGCAAAATAAAAAAAATGATTATTAAATAAATAATAACATTCTAAAAACTTATATTATTTTTATTTTATTTTTTAATTCGTTTAAGGCCTTTTTCGGCATCGGAAGCCATTTAGACCCCGCCCTTATTTATTTACTTATATTATTACTATTAATAGTATTTGGATTTAATGATATTATGATTAATTTATAAAATACTAATTTTTAAAGCCAAAGAAGACTTATATGATAGATAAGAGAGCATTATAGGGTATATATATATATATATATGGGCCTATAGAAGAATTTTCCCTGGTTAAGACGCTTTGGCTGACGGCGTAACCCGCGAAAGTAACATATATAACGAAGAAGAAATTCAAAGATGAGTTTTCTGTGTTCTTCTGAGGTTTGGAAATTAATGATGATGCCTTATTTTGTTTGGACCCATGTAAACATAAGTTACATTAATACACTTAAAAGAATTTTCTTGGATGGAGAAAATTAAGAGCTAAGTATTGATCTTTTTGAGAAAACCAAACGTTATTTAGTCCAATAAACAATTTCACTTGGACAGTGCTGATTTAAATAATTCAATACCATTTTAAAAAGTTGGGGAAAAATTATTAATATTAATTATACCAGAATTTGAAATGGCTGCTAAAAATATTGAACATAAATTATAGAATAAGAATGTAGCCAGTCAAAAAGTCAGTAATACAAATTTTTTTTAGCTTAACAAAATATATTTGGTGCCTTGGTGTATTTGGTGTAAAATTTTCGCAGGTTACACCGTCAGCCTAAAGCGACTTAATAAATAAATTCCATAATGTTCAAGTTTTCAATTTCCATTTGGCTACGTTCTTCCTCTTTGATATTATTATAATTTTTACTATATAATATTACGTACATTTTCCAAGTTCCAGTTTTTGTTGACTGCTTTCTGATGCTAATAGATGTGAAAGATTATCGGATGTATGATGGTGAGAAGAGTTTCCGACACTTAGATCCCCAGAGTCCAAATCGGAATCGTAATCAGGTGGCTCAGTTTTTGGAGGCCTTGTAATTTCTATATGTTCTACTGTGACTGGCGATGAATCTTCACTATGAATGATTGATGTGGCCGAAGGGGAAGGTTTAGGAGAAATTGATCTTCTTCTTTTCAATGATTTTACCGATTGCAATTCTTCTGAAGACGTTGAAGGATTTAATGATTTTGTATCACTTGTATGGGGAGGAGTTTTAGAATGTGTTGGTGTATGTGAAGGTTGCACTTTTGTTTTTAGTTTAGTTTCTGACTGTGGTTGAATTTGTCCTAGTGGTGGAGGAGGTGGAGATTCCTATAAAAATTTAAAAAAAATTACGTCAAAATAAATTTTAAGAAAATTAATAAAAGTATTAAATTATATTTATAATACAAAATATGATCTGTTATTTCTCATATTTACTATCATTCGAAGCTAGGTAGCCTTTAATAAATATAAGGAGAGGTGAGTTCGATTAATGAGATAATGTCTAATGCAATTTGCATAACACTCTGTCGCCAAATTCTTTCGAAACTATTAAAAAAACAAGGCTAGAAGCTATTTGACTTGATAATTCACGTTATGAACTCTATTTTTAAACATTACCTGAATAAATAATTTTTTAAATTTATCATTCAATTTAAACTGGTGTTGAATTTGTCTGCTCTAGTTACAAAATTGTGATAAAATTAGGTAAATTAAAAACATGAGGTGGCAGGGGCGTATATAGAAATTTTTTTCGGGGGGGGGGCCTGTTCTCAAAAATTTTTCTGCGAAAAATTTTGTTTTTCGCGGAACCAAAATTTTTTTCATTTGCCGTTCGCGGAACCAAAAATTTTTCCCTTCCGCGGAACTTTAATTTTTCATGTGCCGTTCGCGGAACATTTCACTCTTTTGCGGAACCTGGGATTTTCGTGCTGCGGGGCCGAGCAATCATTTCGGGGGGGGGGGGCGAGACCCATTATTGTCTCTATATCCCTATAGGACTATATGCATTTAGGAAATTTCGGGGGGGGGGCCCTCGGCCCCCCATATATACGCCCTGTGAGTGGTATGTTTCAAAATATTATTTATTGGTATAAACACTTAATACAAATGCTCGTATCACTTCTGAAGATGACATAATAATACATAGCAAATGTTATATCAATAAATAATATTTTGAAACATAATCTCGTGGTTTCTTACTGTACATTAATGAGATCAAGGGCGGATAGAAGGGGGAAGGGGTAATTACCCCTCTGCATCCGCCACTGAATGAGATATATATACATAAACAAATCAATTATAAAGAACTATATATATATACCCATTGTTCATAGGACTAATTATGAGCAACATATTCAATTAAGGAATTGATGATGGTTCTTAATAAAGGCATTGAAACGTTTTCTGATTACTATTTGAGAATTCAGAAAATTATTTTTGGCTGCTTCTGCCCATTTAATTTTATTAATACACATCATATCCACTAATACGAAGTCGTTACTTGATTAAAATATTAGCGCATCAGAGGCAAGGGCAGATACAAGGGGGAGGGGGTAAAGGGAGTAATTCCCCCCCCCCAAGATTTGAGAAAAATATTTTTTTGGGAATTAAATTTTATTTTTAATATAAAATTTTAAAAATTAAGACTTAAAAATTTGATTTATATATATATTCTCGTAAAGAAGTACCGAATACAACTTGAAATTACCGAAAGTAAGAAAAAATTGTGTGCTATGCGACCGGATTACCCCCCCCTCCCCCCCGAGAAACTCCTCTGGATCCACTCTTGATCAGAGTTGGGTGATAGATTTGAGATTGTTATCTATAGTGAGTATCAAAGCTGAAACCCACCCATGAGTTTTCTAAATGTGATTAATATAGTGATTTTTTAAAAATATTAAAAGATTTTAATGGAATCTTTTGTGGTTCAAATCTAGAAAACTTTTTTTTATAAAATTAATAAAATAATCACATATAGAAAATGCATGGATGCCATTAACACAATATTTTTCATTTGCCTATACGACTAACAACAAAATTGAAATTTGAATTTGAAATGAAAAAACTTTTACTTTTCGCATTGATCTTTTAAAATTTAATTAAGAGAAAATATAACAGATCAAGCCGAGAAAATTTATTTTTCTCCACATATATTCATATATACAGTAAATTGTTAAAACTTTTTTTGAATAGAAATTTTTATATATTAAAAAAAGTTTTAAATTTAAAACTATTATGCAGTATATATACAAAGATAATAAAATACAACAAAATAAATAACGTAAACAAATTAAATTTGTATTTGACTAGTTCCATAAAAAGAAAATTGCTTCCATAAGGAAATCAATTTAATTATGAGAAACAATCAAAAAGAGAATAGAAAAAGATGATATATTTTAAGTGATTTATCAAATAAAACACATTTGATGCCATAAAATAATTTTGTGGAGAAAATTTTTCAGTTTTCTTATTTTTTAAAATTTATTTATGATATATTCTGGATTTGGGTCATTTTAGTCAATAAGAAAAATAAATTTAATTTTTCAGATATGTGAGTTAATAAAGATTAGCTATCTTTTTTTATACCAATATATATTAATATAATTTACGAAAAATTTAATTTAATGTCTTTATAAAGTTTCAAAAATTCAAGCCCCTTTGACTCCACCAGTCCAAATGTCGACTCATATATATATATATATATATATATTTCACAGTAAAAGAAAAAGAACAAAACAGAATTATAAACGAAAGAGGAAAGGTATAAAAACATTAATCACATTAATTTACCTATCATCTCTCCAACTAACTTATTATGAAAAGGGAAAGAAATCTAACAAAATTTTAAATAACTTGAATTGTTTTGCAAATACCCTTTGAATTTTTAGTATAAAAATGGACTAAAATAATAAAAAATAAAATAAATATGATCCCATTTCTCACCAAGCGATTGTACAATATTATTGATTTCAAGAAAATATGATTTAATAATTAAGCCAATCTAATATGAATTTACCGAGGTTGGTGTTTCATCTCCTGTTAGGCCTTTAACTTGCAGCATTTCGGCCGTTTTCAAGAAGGTGGCCAATTCTTCCTGCCGAACATTAACCTCTCCTTTATACATAAATTGAAGTATTGCCACAAGTTCTTTATAATAAACATCTTTTAATATAACGATAGGATGTTTGCAAGGATTAACCTAAAATTTAATTATTTTGTTATATAAATTAAATATTAATATTATTAATAATAAAATACAAACTTTAAATAGTTCTTTAAAATAAGGACTGCAAACTGAAAGCACTATTTTATGGGCTTGTATAAATTTTCCACCAGCTGCCAAAGTCACGTCAACTAAATCTTCTCCTTGTAAAAGTGCATGAAATCCAGTCGCTAGATTACTATGAAAATTATTCCATCTTAATGAAAATTGATCCGATTCATCACACATTTTTATCTAGCTGTAAAAAAAAAAAAAATAAATCAATACATTTAATAAATTGGCAATCTAGGTCATTCAAGATGTGATTATTATTTAATTTTTTTTTAAATTTATATTTTTATAAATACATTAATATTATGAAAGGTTAACATTTTGATTGACATAATTAATAAATGAATGAACAGGATTAGTCATAACGGTATAATTATAAAAAAAATTTTAAAAATATCCATCTATATACTTACCATAAACAATATGAGAGAATAAATATTTAAAATTAGATAATAATAATATATCTAAGAATCATATAATATTTATTAATAATTATTATTAAAGGCACACGGTAATTGTGAAGAAAGCATCGGGTCGATAAAGGACTTGGACTTGCACTTCCCCTCTCTTTCCAAGCGTCGAACAAAAACCCAAGGCTCGTGAACTCTGAAGAGGTCCTCTCAAAAACCGTAGGAAAGATCCGGATTGCCATTACTTGGAAACATCTTAACAGGTGCTGCCCTCCTTCCCAGCCGGCTCACAACTACAACTGACACTAAATAGATGATGCTCTCCATTTTAATTTTTTTTTTCTCTTCCTTTTCTCTTTTTCTATCAATCGAAAAACGAATCATGGAAGTAGAAATTTTTATTTTCTATTTTATTTTTACCATTTCTTAAATTAAAATAAAAATTTATTTAATATTTAATGAAGAATGCAATTGTCGATCTCGCAAAAAAAAGAAGATAAATGGAGGGGGGAGGTTACTGACCTAAAAAGAGATACTAAAATGCTTATTTCAATAAGAACAATTTATCCTTGTTTTTTTTTATTTCCCATAGAAACAGGTATTGCAAAAAAATCTCATATTAAATAAATTTTATAATGACTATACATACGGTGTGAGTATTAGGGCCGAAGTCAGGGGGGACAATCCTCTCACTCTAATGAATAAATTTTAAATAATATTAATTGATACGTAAAATACTTTTAATAATTTATGCCAGTTTTAAAATTGAACTTTAAATTATAACATTAAAATTTTAAAAGTGTAAGTTACTCTTTTTCACTCTTTTTTTACTTTCTCTTTTATTATTTCTTTTTTTTTTTTGTTGAGATTTCAGAAGCTTATACACACCAGGGCCGGATCTAGGGGGAGGCAGTGAATGCGTGTGCGCCGGGCGGCAGATATCAGGGGGCGGCAATTAAAGAAAGATTTACTAAAAAAAAAGGTAAAATGATATGAATTTTGTATAGAAAATTTTAAGGAGGGGGGGCGGCAAATTATATTTTGCCCCCCCCCCCCCTAAAAAAAATCTAGTTCCGGCCCTGATAAACACAACTGTGTATACTTTCTTTGACCAAAATATTATTCGTTTTTTTTTTTTTTAATTTTACTTATTTTTATATTTAGAGTAAAAAAATTTCATTTTGTTAAAAAATAAAATAAAATATGAAATTAAATTGACTTTGCAGCTTCTTCGCCGTAGACGGATGGTTGGTTAAAAAAATTATAAAAACGTTGTTTCTATTTTTATTTTAGTTATTATTGGTCAACTGCCTTGTACAAGTATCAGGTTCGATGCATTCATCATCCTCAGGACCTATAATATAATATTACATTCAAATTTTTAATATTTTGTTTTATAACATTTTGATTAGCATTTTTTATAAATACAGTATAATATTATTAATACACATACACGGCAGTTGACCAATAATAACTAAAATTAAAATAGAAACAACGTTTTTATAATTTTTTTGAACAACCATCCGTCTACGGCTAAGAAGCTGCAAAGTCAATTTAATCGATATAAATCTCGCCTGAATCAGCATATGAATAAAATATGAAAGTAATAAATGGAATATTCAAATGTTTAAAAAACAAACATAATTTATTAATAATCAGGAATTCGCAGTGACTTTGCAGCCAGGAGATTAAATAAAAAAATCTTTTATTTAATTTTTATTCGCCGACTTTTCGGTCGCCAATCATGACCTTCATCATTCATTTATTAATAATCTTCTTCTTCTGTCCTCGCCATTATTAATCCCGCGGTGCGGGGTCGGCGGATAATTTATTAATAATAAGATCCGATAATACCTAAATAAAAAATATCATTTTAAAAAACACTCACACTTTTTTTCCCATTCACACTCACACTCACACCCACATTCACGCAGTATTTTCGGAAACTCAGGCCATATAAGACTTTGACGATTAACCGTTAATGTTGAAAATGTATGTATTTGGAGTCCATGCATTCTTATTTAAGCCATTTGGTATCCAAATAAAATCATCGGACTGCCTGGGGTTCGAACCCACGACCTTAGTTTAAATAAAAATAGGATTTATATATTTTATAAAACCAGAAGCGAGCTAGGAGAGACAATTTCGTTGTAGCTTACTGGACATAGGTAAGAGAGTTAGGCCTATATGCCTAATTCCCAGGCGCTGAGTTAATTTTTTTTTTTTTTGTATTGACTATCATCTATATAAAAATTATTAATTAATATTTTAAATATTTTAATAACTTAAAATGAAGTGTAGGGCTTGCGAAGGACTTTCTATAGCCCTATATGAATTTTATCTATTTATTTGGAATTTCTCTCTATAAAATTTTAAATTAATAAAAAAAACTGGAGAAATACCCACCCCCGTAGACCATGTCTAAAAGAGGGGCTGATTTAGGTATTTACCCTTCCTCTTCAACCACCCTGTGAGGAACACAAAAAAATTATTCCTTTATTTTTCCTCTCTTTTTGATAACAAAAGACTGTTCTTTTAGTTTTTTAACGCCCTGATCTGAAAATGTCGTAGACAATTTCTTAACTAAATGATATTAGTACAACTTAGTGGCACAACTAGGATTTGATTTTTTTTTCTGTTTGGAATTAAGCGGAAACTTTTAAAGGTCTTATCGTTAATAATAGTTAAAATAAATGCAAAATTTTTTAAAATGAAAAAACAAAACAAAGTTTTGAAGCACAAGAAATCTGGCCACCTTATATACTTTTTTCCTCTACTGAAATACAAAAAAATATCTTCTGTGAGCGAGGAGGAGGTTTTACCCCCAAAACCGCGCCCTGGAACAACAGCTACCAAGGGGTTAAAAAAGCCCCCCATAGAAAAGTTTGAGATCCACGTGCTATAACAGGAGAGTAGTTTGTATGGTAGCGTTATCTAGTAGCAGATCCTTCGAACTAATCACTCGCTCAATAAGAAGTCTTTTACCTACAAATTGTAGCTATAGACTACCAATCGAAATGTGTGTGTCCAATTAATTTAGAAACATAGGTACGGGGTCTTTTTTAAAACCATTTGACTATTGAGGTCAATTAGGGATTTGACTTTATTACATATATTTTTTTAAATACAAAGTACTGATGGCTACCGGGGGACGTTCCACATGCTGATTGCTCTGTGTAGGTACTGGGCATAATTGGCCTCATATGCCGAAAAGATTTCAAAAAATTACAAAAATTTAGCAAAATTACAAACAGTAACATTGTGTTAATCTATGTAATTGATATCGAACAATTTCAAATAATAATGTTGCTAACATATTTTTTTTCATTTTGCTACAATGTTACAATATATTTCAGGAGTTGAAAACGGGGAGATCAGACCACATTTGTACTTTATTCTAGACAGACGCAAATAATAAAATTATTGCAATAAATAGGTAAAAGACGCTGCTGAGAGAATCACTTTTAAAGTATCTCTTTCAATAAGGGTTAAAATAAAAAATTATAGGCCTTGAATTCAGAGGCGTGACGTATTTTAGCTGGGCCCCGCCGCAACTTTTTTTTCGGGCCCCATTCAGGGCCGCGGGGCCCCCAAGGTCGGCCCCTCCCCCGCACTGCGGGGTTTTCGGGGGAATACGTTACGCCACTGCTTGAATTTTAATACGAGTATTATTGAGCAAGAATCTAAAACCTAATATCGATTTCATCAAATTCATGCAGTCCCCGTTAAAAAAAAATTAAATGCGTCCTGGCTAATTCTAGGAAAACATCTTTTTTGTGCCGTTGCGAACCGAATTGTTCCTTCCACTAGTGTGGGTCGACGCCATAATCTGATTCTTAAAAAAAAAAAAAAAATGGCAAACCAGAAAATTTCTTTTATAGTGTAAATCACAGGGTGTAAATGATTAATCCCAACCCGCCTATTCTCCATTTGTCAAAGTCAAAGTGCATCTTTTTTTCAAGCTATCGAAAATTCTCAAGAAATCAGGACATGAAATAAGGAAGGATTCATTTCATATTTTAATTTTATTAAAATGAAAATACAAAGAAATATGGCACCACAAAGTCACAGCTATTTTAAAAATTATAATATTATGATTCAAAGAGTTATAAAGATTTATATAAAAGCTATAAACAGTTACATTTAAAATTTGTTCATTTTATATCTTCAAGAAAACTAAAAACTAAAAATTATAAGATCTGTTAACTCCAGCATATTTCTATTTTAAATAATCAATATAAAATGTAAAAAATATTTTATAAACTTGAAATAGATATTGATTTGATTGTTTTCACAAATTAGTGATTATTAAAAAATGGCACTACTGACTAAAATTATAAATGCAAATATTCAGTCGAGGATATATAAAAAAATATTGATTATATATCAATATAGTGGATATATAAAAAAACTAAAACAAAAATAAATTCTTTTGACTAAATGACGTAGATAATATGACTTAAAAAACTTAAAGCAATTCAATTAAGTAATCAATTAGTAATCAAAATCTTAATATATATATTTCAAAAATCATATTGTTAGATTATTAAGTTGTAGAGTAGTGAAAATGAACGCCAACAATAAAGAAATACTTGTTCTCAAGTTGATCAGAAAAAATTCAAATTTTAAGAAAAATTGAGACCTCTAAGCAGAGCAAAATAGAAAAAAAGGCCGGTTGGTGATGATAAAGTTTGACAAAAAAATTTATAATATACGTAGCCTATATTTGTAAATAATTTTATTGTAGGCCTATTCTCAATATTTTGATAAAAAATAATTTTAAGACAAATCAACTTTACCTAATTCATAATGTCATATCCTTTTCTTATATCTTTCTAATTACTGAAAGTTGGCGCTCTTTAAAGGCACTAGTTGATAAAATAAATAATTAAAATCAATCGAGAGGAACAGCGATTTTCAACGAATATATGCTTCCACCAGGGGCGTATATAGAAATTTTTCAGGGGGGCCTGAACTCAAAAATTTTTCTGCGAAAATTTTTTGGTTCCAAAATTTTTCGCAGAAAGATTTTTTAGTCTTCTGCGAAAAATTTTGTTTTTGCGGAACCAAAAAATTTTTGAGTCCCCCCCCCCCCCGTCCGTGAAAATCATTTTACTTTTTTTTTTAGAGAAGCGGAAGTTTCGCCGCCCCGCGGAACATTTCCTCTTTTGCGGAACCTAAAATTTTCACCCTGCGAAAAAATTTTTTCCCTCCCGTGAAAATCATTTTAGCTTATTTTTAGAGACACGTAAAATTTGACGCCCCGCAGAACATTCCGTCTTTTGCGGAACCAATTTTCGTGCTGCGGGGCCCAGCAAACATTTCGGGGGGGGGGGGGCGAGACCCTCTTATGTCTGTATATCCCCCCCCCCCTTATATACGCCCCTGACTTCCACTAATGCTTCATACTTATGAACAAAAAGGTAAAAAAAAAAGTAATCAATATATCATTTTATTATGGAAAGGATGGCATGTCTAAATTTAATGAATTGCGGGATTAAAATAATTTATTTGGATTGACTGAATTTAATAATATACTATACGTATAAAATAATATAAAACACATTCAATATCAAAAGAAGAAAGATTGGATTAAAAAATTTTTTTATTAAAAATATCTACCCATAGCCATCCCATCCCATACGAATAATTCTTCTCTTTCAAATTTAAATCAATTCTATCAGCCACCTATCAATCAAAAGAAAAAGATAAATAGAATTTATAGCCATTGAGGAATATTCAGAATTTTTGATGAATGAATAAAAAATGTTGAAAATCGCTGTAAAAGAGTATTAAATTCAATAATGAATAATATTTTTTTTTTTTTTTAATTTTTAAAGAAATATAAAATAAGAAAATGAGTCAAATTAATAAAATGTGTGGTCTTTGGTCATAGTTCCTGTTTACCCGGGAAGGCAGGCGAAGGTTGGAGTTTGTCGACGATTATCGAATCTTCGGTGTCGCTCACGTAGCCCTTTTCACCGGTGTAGTGTGTAGGGTAGACGAGTAGAGGTGCCGCCGAGAATGCGATCAAATTCCTCTCGGGAAAATGTTTTTTCCATGACTCCCTTAAAAAAAAAATAATTTTTCAAAGATGTTGAAGAATATGGCTGTTTAACTTAATATGGATATCGGATGGCAGCCGGGAAAAACAGAATCAGATAAAAATCAATTCCCCCCCCCCCCTCAAATGTCGACGTTTTGGTCGCCAGTCGCGTCCTTCCTCAGGACCTATGATCAATATATAAATAATTACAATAACAGACAATGATTTCCTCTCTTCTTTTTTCTATATACTTACAATCAATTGTCAAAACAAAATATAGATGGAGGTATTTTTAACGAAAATTGAAATCGTGCAGGGGCCCACATCTTGTGGGTACATGGATAGCGACCACGAGCCAGTCAGTCTCTTTCCTTTATATTTTCAACGGGCGTCAGACCGTGCGACGGGCCTGTTCTATTCCTTCGGGTCGCAAAAACCCCCTCCGCCGACCCCGCACCGCAGGATTAAGGCGAAGAAAGAAGAAGAAGAAATCGTGCATGGAATAATAGCTAACAATTTCAAATGTTTAAATTGTTATTATTTCATGCACGATTTCAATTTTCGTTAAAAATTACGTCCATCTGTATTTTGTTTTGACGATTTTTTTTTTTTTAATAATGAAAAAACACTCACACTTTTTTCTCATTCACACTCACATTCACACACACATACACGTCTTTTCGGCAACTTAGGCCATTTAAGACTTTTACGATATCCGTTAGAGAGATTAATATACATATTAGGGGTCCAGGCATTTATTTAAGCCATTTGGTATCCAAATGGCTTAAATAAAATAATCGGACTGCCTGGGGTCCGAACCCGCGACGTTTGGTATACGAGGTTAGCACGCTAACCTCTACGCCAAGCCCCGAGGGCTGTTTTGACGATTGATTGTAAGTATAGAGAAAAATGATCATTGTTAATATTTTATTGTAATTATTTATATATTGATCATAGGTCCTGAGACTGGCGTCCGAAACGTCGTCAATCAAATGAAAAAATCTGAGAGAAATTGATTTTATTTTTATCTTATTCTGTTTTTCCTGGCTGCCCGGATTATCTATTGGGCGTAGTAGGCGATCGCCTACGCTTTTTAGGGGCAACATTCGATTTTTTTAAACTCTTTTTCGGCATCTGAGGTCATTTAGATTCGCCGCTATCATTTTAAATTGAATTGAAATAATTTTTTGTCGTAGATGAGAACCGCTTTAGTAAAAGTGGCATCGCAGGGGGTATATATAAATATTTTTCCGGGGGGGGCCCGAACTCATTTTTAAATATTTACCCCCTCCCCTCTTTATAAACATATTTTAAAATTATATAATGTTTCAAATTCAAAGGGACTTTATGAAAATTTTTAAAATGTATATTAATTTCGATTTTTCTACGAGCTCCGAGGGAACATTATAAACTGGGGAGGGAGGGGGGGAGAGGCTCTAAAACTGTTGTGTAATAAAATCATATTGGTAAAATTATTAGCTGACAGGGCCCCGAGATTTCGACTGCTTAGGGACATGGACCTCCACCATGCTTTACCCGGCACTGCTTTAGAGGATGGCTTGGGACATGGAGGGAGGGGGGGGGGGTGAATTGCCTCATGCATTGAATCCAAACTAAATTATAAATATTGACATTAGATAAATGAAATGTTTTATTTTATATATAATTAGTAGGAATCACAAGCAAATACGATCCCTAAGTAATTTACATATATATTACATTTTACTAATAAAGTTTTTGTTTGAGCGAACGGGGGAGGAATATGGAAAAAAAAATAAATTAATTAAAAACATAAATACTTTATCTCTTTATTTAATTCGCCGACAAACTTTAAAATAAATTAACTTTAATCATTTTTTTTTATTAATAAAATAAATTTAAATTTTATTTATTTAAAATTTAATTCGTAATGCTATCATATTCACATATTAAGAATGACATTTGTGATCATTTATTAAAGCATTAATTTATCTATTTATATAAAAGTTAATTAGAGAGAGCAAATTATTCGATTATTAATGATAACATTATTTATTCGAATAATATTAAATATATGAAAATATATAATGCAATTTAAAAATTATTTAATCTAAAACTCGACACTTATCCTTAGAGAATCTATTCTTTGGCTAGATAATGCTGAAAAGAAAGCAAGAAAAACTTTTTTAAACTTCACGATTAAATTGTTCCGTTCATAGGCCGGGTTAAAAACAAACAGAGCCCCTTAATGATCGGCCAGATGAATTGAAATTTCCCCCATCTAGAATGCAAAAGACGTTAATGTCTAACGCACAATTAACCTCATTTCTAATCAATTAAAGTTTTATCTAAAATTTCACTTTAAACTTTAAAATTTCCTAAATGTTCGAAAAATAGATTAATTTAGTTATATAGTAATTAAAAAAATAAAACACCTCCTGTCGTCACAAACAAAGACAACATTTCTCTAGCAGAGTCGTTTTGTCAATCCAAATAATTAATTGTCACTCGTAGAACAAATCTTTGCCTGTGCCGAGCGTTCCATTAATTCAACCGAATGCAAGGATCGATAACGGATTAGTGAATCTATATAAGATAAATTTATAAATGTAAATATATAAAATTAAAACAATTCGGATCAAAATAATAAATTAAAAAAAAAAAAATTCTAAATAGTCCAGTCGATATAATGAAAATTGGAGAGTTTTGGGAAAATAATCAGAAGATAATGAAATTTTTAGAGGTTATTTGAAGGTACTCTAGGATATCTATTCTAAGTTTTCAATCTCGATGATCCTGTGCTACGTGAGGGGGGGGGGCGAACAAAAACCTCAAAAGTTTTTTGACTTTTTTCGGATTATATTTCGTAATCTAAGCATATTTACCTTAGGCCAATACAAAGTTATAAAGCATTAAATTTGCTAAAATTAGGAACATAAAAAAGAATTTGTAGACGAAATATTAATCTGCCGGTCAAAGTTAACAAAATTGTACATTTAGGGCCCCCGCAGAAATTTTGTATAAATTTGACCGGATGTATTGATATCTTGCTTGATTCAAAGTTAGACAAATTTTCTCGAAATGTTAAATTTTGTCCAACTTTGACCGGCCGTATCTCGGTTAATATTTGGTCTATAAATTCGTTTGATGTGCCAAATATTAGCAAATGTAATGCTCTACAACTTTCTCTGGAGCTATGGTGCACAAAATATGCTTCGTATATGAGATATAAGCGAAAAACTGAAAAAAAGTTCGAAATTTCTGAGGTGTTTGCCCTCCCCCTCTCCCCAAGTTAGCACAGGGTCATCGAGATCGAAAACTTAGGATAGGCAACCTAAAGTACCCCCAAATAAACGGTAATAATTTCATTAACCTCGGAATATTTTTCCGGTAAAATATCGACAGGATTAAAACGCAATTAAGAAGTTAAAAAAAATTTCAATAGAAATAAATGGTACTGTAAATCTACTTATTATTATTTATGAAATGATCGTCTTTACCTTTATTTAGTTTAAATGGAAAAATTTGAACACAACAATCAATAAGAGAAAGTGGTATGCTGTGCTGCGATTAGTCGCCAGTTTTTAGACTAAATAAAGGTACAGATCATTAAAAATTAATGTTAATCAAAAATCAAGTTGGAGATCATGAACAAGCCAATTTAATTAGGATCAGTCCACAATATACGTTTCGGTGTCGAAAAAACAACTTTTTTAGGACAATGCTGAGAAAGTTAATCAATTTTCCCTTCAATTTCGTTATAGCAAAATTATTAACAAACAGATTTAGCTCATTAGAGATAGAACGAAAGGCAATGCGGCCAGAAAATAAATGCATAAGTATTATATTTTGCTTCACTTTGAAAAGGACATGACTGTTTCATTATTTACGTTGGTTTTAAAATTTGAAAATCTAATAAAAAAAATAATAAACTAACCTACTATGAAAAAAAAAATTTCTTTAAAGAGAATGTATTGGCTTAATAGGGGTAATTCTATTATCTAAAAATTATCAAGAGGGTTCCTCCTATTTAATTAATTTTAAGGTTATTCTTTTCTTTGAAATCCTTCAAGTTTTATTTCCTTTTTGTGAAGAGGAAGGTCACATAAGAATGTCATTAGTAAAAGGAACCGCACTTTGCAAAAGATTGGCGACCTATTAAATTAAATTTACTCAAACTATATAAACATTTTTCAAAAAAAGTAATTACCGTACTTTTAAAAGGATTATTTATAGGATGCAAATGCACTGATACTTCTCATTCGTTGAAATATTATAGAAAGGAAAAAAGAAAATAAAGCTGAAAGAATATTACTTACTGTGGATGTTTATTAAATAAAATGGGCAAATATTCATCGACAGGAAGGAGTTTCTCCAGTGGCCTGGCGTTTAAAAGTTTATGTGCTCCCTGGAGTGTAAGCAGATAGCCTAGAGTCCAGTAGGAATATCCAGCCTCTACCAGCAGTCTGGACCCGGGAACCCAAGGCTCTTCTGATTCGTGTAATCGTTTCCGTCCGAGGTAACTGCATGTTTAATTAGTCAACATAAAAAACACACTAATTTTAAATTCAAAGAAATCAAATAAAAGTAAAAGAAAGTTAAATATTTTTTTAATAATTTATATTCTAAAGGATTAGTGGGAATCGGTGTTTTCTTTTCCCGGTTACATATTGCTAGCCTTTGAGAGTATTCAGTAGATACTTCGGGTTCCAAGATTTGGGTTTCTAATTGTAAATAGATTCAATTATTAATATGCAAATGATTAAACTCGAGGAGCTCTTTGGATAAAATTTGATAAAAGCTCTAAAATTAATTTTTATTTTGGTGTGTTTTAGGAAAGAAAAAGTATAAAATCTGGTGTGACTGGACGTACAGCACGTACACAACTTTCACTTACTGAAGGTAAGAGAAAGTTGTGTTCTGTGCTTGTCACACCAGATTTTGTATGTCGACATATGTTTAGTTTCCACCGATTTATTAGAATTCAAGATGTAAAATTTATAAACATGGGAAAATATTTATATTTTGTTCATGGGCGTAGTCAGTTAGGGGGGGGGAGCCAACCACTCGTTAGGACGAGAGGGGGGTATGCAATTAATCATATATACATAGATTATTTAATTATTTATTATTATCACTTTCTCTTACCCTATATATGAAATATATATAGAGAGAAAAAGTATTGACGATCATGTCAAAAATTCGATATCGAGATTTTGATGTATATAGTCTACACGTTTTGGGTCCAAAAAAGTGGGTCCTGTCTGTCTGTGTGTAACGATTTTTAGCATGAAGGAATTGAGCTACCGGATTGAAATTTTATATTTTTAAGTTAGGTACCCTCCTGGACACTCAAAACAAGTTTTTGAACAAAATCGGCTAAAAAGTACTAGCACTTTACTCATGTACTTTTTCAGTTTTTTTCAATTTTCTCCTAATTCTCTCCACAAAAATTTTTTAAAATTCATAATTCAATTATTTTTTAGATGCTCTTTAAACAGTAAATTAGTGGAATTTTTCTTGAGAATTGTCTGAAATATACTTTACTTATGTAATATTTTAGATTTTTCAAATTCATTTTCCGGCTCTTCCTTCCATAGAGCCAATGTTAAATCCCTAAGGGGATTTGCATGTTAATTTCGATTCAAAAGGAGGACGGGGACCCCTTTGGAACTTTTACACATTTAAAAAATTACATTTAAAATACACAGAACCTATGGAAATTTTGAATCAATTGACTTTTTTACTTTTTACTTATGAAATGCGAATGCTCAAGTTAACTAAGGTGCTATGGGAAACTAAATATATTGACACAAAAAATCTGGTGTGACAAGCACGGTCCACAACTTTCTCTTACCGGGTTAATTGAAAATGGAGTCATCAGAATAATCTAATACAAATTAAAAAAATAAAAGCTACATAGAAAAAATATGAAATAAAAATGTGAAAAAAATAAAAACGAAACTGCTATGTTAAAAAAAGTAAAAACTAGGCTTTCCATAACTGATAATAAGTGAATATTCGGATGACTGAGGTCCGGATAATCTCTTTGCGCCTGGTTCAATTCGAATAGAAATACAGGTGTGTTAATTGAGACTAGCGATAAACGCATGACTAAACAGGAGAGATTTGAATCTGTTTTGTGTGATTCGAGATTACCACTAGTTTAATACGAGCGGTCAATTACTGGTTTTGAACTTATGTCTTTAATAGGTCTTTTTTAAACTTCTGTCATTGGATAATTTGTACTTCTGCCAAAACCCTATTTCTATTTTTAATGCAAATGAAAATCGAACACCCAAATGGGGGAGGGATAATAAGGCCATAAAGAAAGGAATAAGTGCTAGTTACAGTGTGTGTAACTCGTGGTTTCTACAAGAAGTGAGGTCCTATGTTGAAGTTCTGGTTTTATAACAATTTAAAAAGGATATGATTTAACAAAGAAATTTCTTTTTAAAAATAATTAAATAAAGCTATTATTTAAGAAATATAAATACGCACTATAATTGGTTAAAATTATAATCAAGTTTTTTTTGTTTTATAGGGTCTACATTGTATAATTAATTAAAGACTTAATTGAATTAAAAAAAATAAAAAGAGATTTCGTTATGCATAATAATCGTGAGGAAATTAACATTTTTTTTTCTCTTTCGATTCAAAATTTATAACATGTATTTCATATTTTCTTAATTATCAAAAAAAAAAAAAAAAAAGAATAGTTTGAACAATTATTGAAGCTATCAAGAAATTTTATTTTATAGTATACAATAGATTTTTTTTTTTTTATTTCATTAGCCTATGAAAACTTGGAAAATTTTGTTGATGTAGATCAAGGGTTCGGTAACCTTGTGCAAAGGATAGCACAACGAAAAGACTGGAGATCCTGGGGTCGATTCCCGGGGACAATGGGACACTTGGCCCACCAACAAAAAAAATAATCTTGTTCAATATATCCAAGGGCGTAGCGAAGGGGGGTCTCCTCTCCCCAGGCCAGATCGAGCTGACAAAATCAAGAACCAGTTGGCAAAATAAAGTTTATTTTAATTAAAAAAAAAAAAAATAAATTCAGGAAAGAGATCCCCCTGTATGCGGCCCTGAATATAGTAAATATCTCTCATTATTTATGATTGCTTCTTCTATTTTGCTTTTTTTACTTTAATTTACTGTATTTTCCGCTGCTGAGAATATTAAACTTTAGAAATTATAAAATATATATCAGAAAATTGATTATAAATAGGCGGGCGTTCAACAGACTTCTTCCTCTAGGTCACCCGTCAAGAGTTGGAGCGCTGCTTGGGAATTATAGCTTCCTTCTAATATTGTAATATTAATTCCATTTTGACACTTTAGAGGCCATTGCAAATATAAGATGACTCCTTACGAATAAAATTTATAAGGGAATAAATATAATAAAAGTAAAAATTACTCAATGTTGGTGCAGCCCAGGGCCGCAGACAGACTTGACGGGCCCCGGGGCTACTTACTAATACGGGCCCCCCCCCAAAAAAAAAAAAAAAATTAGTTTTTTTTTTTTTAGTACCGTAAAAGGCTATTGTGGCCTTCATGCCAACAATTTTTTACACAGTTTTTGAGACAACTTTTGAAATAGTTATACCTAGCTTAAAATATTTATTTGAATAAAGTTATTTAAAAATTTTTCAAAATTTCCTAAACAAAGAGGTACAATAATTTATCGAGGCCAGATTTGGACAAAGAATTTCCGAGGGAATCTGGGGGTATGGAAAATTTTTTGAAAATTAACCACTGAAATCTGCGTTTTTAGCTATCCTGAGTCGTGAAAAGATCAAACTTGATTTGAGCTTAAAGAGCCTGGGCCCCCTGAGGAAAAAAATTTCAAGAAAATTATTTTTTTTAATAAAAATTTTAAGATTTGAGCGTAAAGGGCCCGGGCCCCCTGAGGAAAAAAATTTCAAGAAAATGTTTTTTTTTTATTATTTTAATTTAACCATGAAATTTAATTTTTATTAGAATTTTAAGGTGGGAGCTCAATGGGCCTGGGCCTCCTCGGAGGGGATATAGCCCCCCTGCCCCCCCCCTGTCTGCGGCCCTGATGCTGCCAAACTCAACATATTAAAAATATTTAATTGCTAATGACGTTTTAACAATTTATTTTCTTAGTATTAAACAAATATTTAATTTTTGATAGATAACATGTAATAATTCACTTTGTGTTAGCAAAGTATTTAAGTCAAATCGGTATAATTAGCTGTATTTGTCTTCTATAATAAATTTTAAGGAAAAAAAAAATAGAAGGTTGAAAAAAAAATTAATAGGAAACTTTTCAAATTAGACAAAGTTTATAAATTAACGGAAAATAAGTTTGAACTTTATTTATTAGGTAGAGCAATAATTAAAAGCTATTTTTTCTAAGCAACTGTTTTTTATGACTAAGTAATCTGTTGCCGAGAGTGAGAATCAATATCTCTTTAAATCGTTTTATCGTTTTTGGGTAAAAAAAATGCCAGTAAATTTAAAAAAATATATAGGCCTATATTTCATCTTGTAGTTTAAATTAAAATTTCTCTTAAGACAATAAATGTTTAAAAATCTGGTGTGGCTGGTGCACAGCACTCACCTTTCTCTTACCCTTCGGCAAGGCTGTGCTTGTCACCAGATTTTTTGTGTCGAGATATATTTAGTTGCCCTTAGCACCTAAGTTCCAAACTTAACCACGCGATTCATAGATGGCGTTAAGGGTACGAATGCTTCCATATCAGTAAAGTGTACTTCACTGATATATTAATACTTTTTAAAGAGCATCTAAAAAATAGTTTATTAATGAATTTTAATCATAATCGTTGGAGCTAATTTTGAGAAAATCGAAAAAAAAAAAACGGAAAAAGTACATCTGTAAAGTACTACACTAGCGGTCCCAGGGGGGGGCCCAGAGGGGCCCGGCCCCCTCCCTTTGGACAGACAAAAATTCAAAAGTTTTATTAAATATTTTAAAACTAAACAAAAAAAAAATTATTAATTTTTCACATCTCAAGATAGCTAAAAACGCAAATTTCAATGCCTAATTTTCGAAAATTTTCTCATACCCCCTAGATCCCCTTAAGTCGTCTGTCCGTATCTGGCCTCAATAAATCATGGTAATCTAACCCTAGGTATGATGTCTACTAAGGGAGAGTGGCGTATCATTTTGGAATTGTTCAAATTAAACAGAAACAATTGTTGCCCATTTCTAGTCTACATCCTTCTTAAATTATCTTTGAGCAATGACCAGCGAAATAGGTTCTGACACGAATCTTCAAAATTGTACCCCTTTTCGGACTAGCATATTATAAAATTTGAAAAACGAATACTGTTCTTTTCTTTATTAATGTTAATTTGAATCCGGAACTAAATAAATATCACCCCTATTACTCACCACTCTTCTGGTATGCGCCACTGCCTTTTCACTAGGGTGGCACAAAAAAACCGACTAATTGTTTTTTTCGAGTCTCGTATGAAAAGAAAATATGTTTTATCATGTTTTAAAAAGACTTCTCAAAAGATGAGCTCAAAATAAAATGTTTAATGGTCTCTCAAAATTTTTAAAAATTTTAAATTCGTCAAAAATCGATTTTTTTTCTTTTT